>JAMJFZ010000728.1:162500-275000 GCA_026225945.1 Cricetomys ansorgei | reverse complement strand
TGTCCCATGCTGATGTACAGTAAATCTTAATCATTGGCTGTCTACTGCTGAGAAGCTTGTGGGTGTTGCTTTCGTATAGACAGAAAAAGCTGCTTACGTTTCTTGTCTTTTAGTTAAAACATCAGATTTTGAGTGTTGAAATCAGGCTTCCATTTAGAAGGCTTGGATTTCTACATTGCCCATTAGGTCCCACAGAGATACTGGTGATAGACTCAACCAGAACAGGGCGAGTATGTGGGGAGCACTGTAACAACCCCATACTGCTCCTGTACAAAGCTCCAGCACCCAGCCTGCCTGGAAAGCAGTTCAAAGGTCACATGAGACTTTATTGACTTCACATCTTGTCTACAAGAAACTTGCAGTGGAGTAAAATGTACATGTGCAACAGTGGCCTTTTACTCTCTGACTGCCAACTCAGGGAAGTGGTGATGAGTAGAGTTTTCTCTTTTGAATCCTTCATGACATAGAACCACTGAATAGAGTTTAAATGGAGGTGAAGACAAAGGACACCTATTGAAACCAAAAACAAGTTATTGGCATGAATTCATTACGCGCAGTGATGAGTTTCGTGGACAGCTTCCTTCAGGGGAACCGTGGGCTGTGACTATAGCCCCACTTCCCTCCTTTCCTCTCCACGCCTCTTCTTCCCCTCAGTCTTGCATATGATTTCATGTTGTATATGTTTGTATATGTCTTCATGAACCTGTAGATAACCTGGAATTCATACATGAATGAGAGAAGATATATGGAATTCTTTTTCTGAGTCTTGCTTGGTTTACTTGTGTAAGTTTTCCTTCAAATGACATAACGTTTCTCTTTTGTCATTTTTCCTCAGACCTATAGATAAACTTGAGGACTGTACCTGGCTGCTGGTGCTGCTTTGGTTCCAACTCCTCCCTCCCCTTTCCTAGTCATCCTCTCCCTTCCTTCTAATTACTTTTCCTCCTCCTCATCCCCCTCCTCTTTTTCTCTCACTTCTTCTGCTGCTTCACTGTCATCTGTTTTATGTTTAATGCATATGATTGTTTTGTGAACACCAAATCCATGTCTACTGGCCTCATTTAAAGTAAATGTTTGACAAAAATGGAGAAAATATATTTATTGTTTGGTGTAAGAAAAAAGAAAATATCAGGTTTTGTAAAAATGTCTCACTAAAACTTTTTCCTTGAGACTTCAAGCACAGACATTGACCGTATGTAGAGCTTTCTTCCCGTTGGAGGGGATGAGTTGTGAATTCCAGACTTTGAGACCTTGACTCTGTACTGTCTGTTAATAATAAGCAATCATTTGGATCAATGCGTGGCAACCCCAGGCAGCTCTGGCTGGTGTAAACTGGGCCTTTGGATGATGACCCCGTGATGAGGGCTGTTCCTGGCTGGTGTGAGCCGGGCCTTTGGATGATGACCCCGTGATGAGGGCTGTTCCTGGCTGGTGTGAGCCGGGCCTTTGGATGATGACCTCGTGATGAGGGCTGTTCCTGGCTGGTGTGAGCCGGGCCTTTGGATGATGACCTCGTGATGAGGGCTGTTCCTGGCTGGTGTGAGCCGGGCCTTTGGATGATGACCTCGTGATGAGGGCTGTTCCTGGCTGGTGTGAGCCGGGCCTTTGGATGATGACCCCCGTGATGAGGGCTGTTCCTGGCTGGTGTGAGCCGGGCCTTTGGATGATGACCTCATGATGAGGGCTGTTCCAGGACTGAGGTTCACCCTCCGTCCATGGTGTTGCAGTGCTTCTCCACCACGGTAGTCAAGACTCTTATGTTCTGCATCTACTTTGAAGCCTTTATCAGATTTCTGTGGACTCCAAAGAGCATCCCAGGAGATGCTCAAGTCTAGGGAAGTATTTGAGATTGTAATGTTTTGGATCTCTTCAATTCTCACTCTCTCTAAGATTAACTGTAGCCGCCCACGTTGGCTCAGCTGCCTGGTGATTCTATATCCATTTTGTCTGAGATCATCTCGACTTTCTCCTTGATCATCTTTCTTAGCTTCTCCTCCCTTATGATCCTGAGTTTGGAGGCACACAGTTGCATTTTGGGGTGATGTTTGCTAATATGTCTGAGGCTTCTTAACTAAGGATAAATAACTTCAGAGTTCCATTAGGACCTTCCACATTTCTTCCCAGTTTGTAGGACCACAGAAGGCTCATCCCATTGAATTGAGCTTTGAGCAATATTTTGGGTTAGTTTTGCCTGATACTTTATTTCCTAAACACATTCACTGTCCTTTCTTCCCACAAAGGAGCCAGACACTCAGGACATGAAATGCCTATGTAATTTCTGAATTTACTTTTCTAAGTGTAAATAACAAAATCTATGCTTTCTCTCGGATGCTTCATTTTCTTAGTTAATAATAGGCATATAGTTCTTTCCCCTTTTCATAGATTGTTGATGTAAAAACTCCAGATATATGAAAAAGAAAAACAACCCCTCAAGAAACCACCTTAATGATATTTATAATAAAATTAGATTTTGAAGAATTGCTTTGAAAGTTCTAAGTAAAGACAACTGGAGAAGGGGGAGCTCTGTTAGTAAAGTTCTTGCTGTGTAAGCATAGATGCCTGAATCCTATTCCCAGAAACCTTAAAAATGTCAGGCATGGTGCTACTTGAATATAATCTTTACACTGGAGAGGCAGAGACAAGCAGATTTCTCTGGCCCCTTTAATGAGCTTAGCCAATGAAAGATGACCTTGGGGAAAAAACATTAGGTAAAGGATGATTAAGGAAGACATCTGTCGTTAACCTCTAGCTTTCACACACATGTATACACATTCGCACCTGCATGAATTCTATCATCTCTCTTCTCTCTCTCTCTCTCTCTCTCTCTCTCTCTCTCTCTCATACACACACACACACACACACACACACACACACTTTCCAAGTCAAAAAAAAAAGGTTCGAGAAAGTTGAGCCCAACTTTATGAACTGCTTGAGAGGCTGGGCTCATTGCTTTATGAATGATTCGGTCTGTGGTCCCCACAGGGAGCAAATCTAGACTGAGGGGACACCCACTGGCTTGTTGTGGAAGGATGAGGAAGGAAGGCAGGCCATCCCTGATGTGTCTTTCCAGGTGAGTAGCGATGACTTCTCGCAGCCTCTTCGCCATGCTCACTCGCTGCTGCCCTGCATCTGGCTTATCCAACAGAAAGCTGCATTGTGACCGTGCATGTCACAGGATTTCCCAGGGTTTTTCAGGTTGAATAATAATCTATTGAAGGTACATACATGTGTATAATGACACACATGTCTTGTGTCTTTAAGAAGTTAACATGATTTTTGAAATTACACACATAAGTTAGCAAAGTTTTATTAAGTAATGTTATTAGTGCCTGACAGGCACAACCCCAGCTTTTCACAGAGTCACCAAACCTATTCCAAACACAAGTTCTCTGTATGATGACTAAGAAGACAATTGGGAAATCAGATTCCATGGTGAGCTGGGAATAAGTCAAGGCAGGTGGGCCCCGGAGCTCCTGTCATAGTCAGTTTCTTCTGTCGCCAGAGAAATGATATGGTCATGGGCTACACATCCCTCACAGCCCTGATGATGTCATGGACTACATGTCCCTCACAGCCCTGATGATGTCATGGACTACACGCCCCTCACAGCCCTGATGATGTCATGGACTACACGTCCCTCACAGCCCTGATGATGTCACGGGCTACACATCCCTCACAGCCCTGATGATGTCACGGGCTACACGTCCCTCACAGCCCTGGTGATGTCACGGGCTACACGTCCCTCACAGCCCTGGTGATGTCACGGGCTACACGTCCCTCACAGCCCTGATGATGATGTCATGGACTACACGTCCCTCACAGCCCTGGTGATGTCATGGACTACACGTCCCTCACAGCCCTGATGATGTCATGGACTGCACGTCCCTCACAGCTGATGATGTCATGGGCTACACGTCCCTCACAGCCCTGGTGATGTCATGGGCTACACGTCCCTCACAGCCCTGATGATGTCATGGACTACACGTCCCTCACAGCTGATGATGTCATGGGCTACACGTCCCTCACAGCCCTGGTGATGTCATGGGCTACACGTCCCTCACAGCCCTGGTGATGTCATGGGCTACACGTCCCTCACAGCCCTGGTGATGTCACGGGCTTCACGTCCCTCACAGCCCTGATGATGTCATGGGCTACACATCCCTCACAGCCCTGGTGATGTCACGGGCTTCACGTCCCTCACAGCCCTGGAAGCTCAGAGAGCTCTTATTGCTCCTCATCATTGGAAGGTCGCTGTTAAGATCTGTGTCTTGGAGGAGATGATAGAGGAATTTCAGTCTACTGAGAACTCTACACGTCTTTGTTCTTCCTACTCTCACATTATTCTTCTGTTTGGACTTGTAGCTTCTTTTTTCTCTTATGCTATTAAATCAATGAACAGAACAGATTCTCCTTTCCTGCCATGCAGGTGTGCCCATCAACTCCTCTACCTTCAGCTCAGCTCACATGCACTCTTATTGTTCAAATCACGCATCCCTTTCTCATCTTTCTCCCTCATAGTTTTCTCCCTGTGTTAAAAACTGAAGGTCAACATGGTGGATGGTTTCTTTTGCAGCACAGTTTGTACTCTGTAGACCTTCAGAAATTAGAGATCAAGCTTTTTTTGCAAATAAGAAATAATACATGAACCCGCCAGATGTCTTAAAGGGCTGATAGCCTGACAAAAAGATCCCTGACCATGGGATGCACAACATTTTTACATCTCGAGACAGAGATTAAGAATACTTTTGCTTTTGTTCCCCAGAGTGTAGATATTGTGGTGTTTGCCTCCTGCTCTACAAAACGCTGTTTGCTATTTAGCTGGCCTCTCACTGGGCTCAGAGCTCACAGCTGTGAAGCCTGGGGTTGTTATTCTTAGAAAGCTGGAGAAAGGAGTTCCAGCGTGGAGATGCAGATTGCTCTCCTGGCTTGTTTCAAATAAAGTAATTAAAGAATGCTACTTCCAAGAACTAAATGCAGTAGTATCTTGTAATGTCTGAAAATAACATTGTTTGCTTTCAAGTACCTTGGTTTAAAATTATAGAATCCTTTTGATTGCATATTTGGTCTAGCTCTGCCTAAAATACACTCTTTCTTTCTTGCCTATCATTAAACATCTGTTTATTTTTTTCAGTGGGAAGTAAGCCCAAGGAGTGTGTGGGGGATGTGTACCTCTGAGCACATCCCCTTGAGCTTTGAGATACCATAGGAGTTTCTTGGCCCAGATTTCTCAGGACTGTGTGATGCTCATCCATGGACACCTGTTGATACAGGTAGCTGGGTGCAAAGCATAGAGCAATAACTCAGGGACCTCTTGTTAAGTCTGCATTTGGAATGCCTCCTGGGGTGTGAGGGATAATGTGTGGAGACAACATTCTAGAGACTTTCACTCAGATTCTTTTCTGACCAAAGTATTACCAAAGTATTTAGGTAGAACACTACATTTCAGAGTTGACTGTTTAGAACCAAAGTGGGGGTTAAGGAGTACTTTCTCAAAAGAGAGACATGTAGGAATAGAAATTCAGACCATCTCTTTATAAAGGAAAAAACACAATTGGGGGAGCAATGCGCTGGTCTGAAAGTGTCCTCCACCCCATGCGGCAGGTGAAAGAGTAGGGGCGTGATCTCATCTCATGTCCAAGAAAAGCCCATCGAGGCTGGGGTTGGGGTGGGCTCTTGCAATGCCAGTGCTGGCTCATCAACACAGGCAGAACTAGTGTGGACAGGCAGGCCGAGGTGATGCCTGTCCTCTACAGAAACTTCTATGAGAAAATGTACATGACTTTCTTTTCATATGTGGAAGAGAAGATTCTTTCTGTGAACATGGGCAAAGAACTTTAGCTTACTTAACATGTACTGCCAGTTAATGTTTTCCTGTCACTCATGATCACTGTGCTGGTTTATCACGCATTAAAATACTAGTTCCTCGGACTGTAGCCATGTCTGTGCTCAGTCTGAGCTCCAGCTCAGGAGACACCATGAATCCAGTATATTCTCCTAGGACTGTGAATATAATTTGCACATCCAGTCCTCTCTTCCTTTTCTCCACATCAGGTCCATTCCAAAGTTCCTCCCTTGTTTAAATCATTACCTGACCTCACTGGAGTCCAATTTACTTAATTACTTCTGTTAGTTCGGTTCACAACACTTTGTTTCCCAACAGCACCTTTCTATCTTCTCCAAGTCTGGAGCACCCTCACAGTCAAGATTCAGGTCTCTTTCATCTCTGTAATCCCTGGAGTGCTCAGAATGATATTTTACTTCAGAGAAGTACTCAATAAAAGCCAAACTTCCATTTTTCAGGATAACAATGACATTGATTATGATTTTGTAGAAATTTACAGCAAACATACAGATCAGGGCTCTTCTCCATGCTGTATCAAAATGTGACCCATTGAAGTGGCACCATGACTAATTAAGTTGTTTAAATTACTTGGGTTTGATGTAGAAGGTGATGCTTAACTTGGTATGGTTTCTTTACTCTTTACTTCGATTGTATTTTTCTTTATTTTTACTGAAGAAGCATTTCTTCCACAGGTTGTGGGAATGTGCAGCTACACTCACATTCCTTTATCACCAATAATTTCTAGGCTCAGATACTATGCTAAACTGTCAATTTGACACCATCTGGAAGCACACAGAAGAGAGCTAGATAATGAGTCATTATCTAAAGCAGCTTGGCCTACGGACATGTTTGAGGAAGATTGTCTTGTCTGTGAATTGATGTAATGAGGCCTGCCTCACTGTGGGTGGTGCTATCCCCTAGGTGAGGGGGTCCTGAGCTGTGTAAGAGTGAAGAAAGCTAGGAAGCCAGCAGCATGGATGCATGTGTTTCTCCCTGAACTTGACCAGATAAGACACGAACAGCTGTCTCAGGATCCTGCCGCTGTGTCTCCCACACATGATGAACGGCCCCCTGGAACTGTAAGTCAAGGAAACCCTTCCTCTGGTGACTTCCTGTCCGGTATTTTATTACAGCAACTAAAATGAAGCTGGGGGAGACGCCGTATGAATGTACAGCTTTTGGTCACAGTGCATCCTCTCTTTACCGTCCATATCTCCTGGAACTTCAGAGAAGGGTGATTCAACAAGAACAGCAACCAAGCACTCCTATCAAATTAGAGCTGAAATACAAATTGCATACTACATTGCTTATAGGAGGAATGACTTAGGCTCACCTTGAGTAACTTATGATTTATGGGTCAGGAAGAACTAGTGTAAGATCTGTAATCATGTTCATAATTCAAAGCTATGTCAGCCCTTGATCTCTGAACATACCATCAGGGACTACATGCTTTATTGAGGTTAGAAGTTTGAAAAATACTGCTATTCCATAGGCATTGATTCTAAAATTTCTTTCCAGTAGAAGGCTTACAGATTACAGGTTCAGAAAGCAATGCAAAGGCCCCAGCTTCTGGTTTTCTTAGGGCTAACATTCACAGGCTGAGTTATACAATTTTCAGCTATGTTGAAGGTCCTGGACCTCCTGGTGATAGCTCAGTAGCCTGAGCTGGAAGGTGGTAGTTTTATAGATTCTTTTAAAACCAGAAAGTACTCTCAAAGATGTGTCTCCAGAGCACAGGGTTTCAAATAGTGTTTAGGGGATCCTGCATTAGACTCTTAAACGGTTTTGATCCCAGTGCTTTAACGTAACAAATCTGCAGTCTCTTTTCATAAAACTCAGCAAATGGGTTAATTCACCTTGTCTAACAGAGACCACGAGCAATCGTCAGTGTGTACTAACAATATCATGAAGTTCTGAAAGTCATCAGAGTGGTATCAATCCACTGATACCACTAATTGACTCTAAGGGAATGTCTCTCCTCAGACTACAAAGTGATCTTTCTCTTATACAGAATAAATTGCTTGCTTCTTAATCAGCCAGAATTGGCACCCGGCAAGGACAACATCCCTAATGGTTGAGGACTCTCTGGTGCTTCTGTAGCCACAGTTTCTAGCCTAGCGGATCAGACGTTTTTCAGAGAAGATCTTGTTACTGGGCCTTGTCCTCTGTGACTCCAGCCAAGTGACTGGCTGGTGAACACATCCGTCATCACGTCTCCACTCACAGGAGCCTGTCAGTGAGGCCCTGAGAGACACTGGAGTTGTCTGATTTCCAAGGCTGTTAGAGCTGTTCTCAACTTCATACAGGTCCTCTTCCCTCTGCATCTGGCTTTGTGTTGGAAAAGAATGTGCCACGAATGTAGTAAAAAGACATTAGCTGTTTCAAGTTTCCGGGGTGGGAGGGCTGTTGTTAACTTTCTTTGAGGAATAAGGAAATTTTTGATCTGGAAAAGAGCAATTCTTCAATTTGTTAGTGTTTTCCATGTAATGTCACCTTGGCAACTGGCCATCATGAGCCTTGGTATGCCATTGTTTCTACTTCCCTGATGACATGGTTAAATACTAGACTGTGACTCACCAAAAAGCCCAAGGGGAGAAACAAGATTGAAAACAGATTTCTTCTGACCTCTGAAGATGCACTGAGGACCATCCAGTTCAGCTGGACTGGCTTTCAGGGATGAAAGCTAGATAAAAACGTGGATGTCTCAGACAGAGTATGAAGCAGAAAACAGAGCAGAGGGGCAGAGTGTTTGTGATGTCAGCACGAGGGAGTCTACATATATGCACTAATTTGATGGCACAGAAGATGAGATACCTGTGAAAGGCACTGCATACGTCTGAATTCACCTCCCAAGAGCTTATCCCCAAGTTTACATTAAAGGTCCTTGGTGGATCATGTGAGGACATGAAAATGTAGAGCCCTTTGTGAGTATCAGTGCCTTTTGTGATGAGCAAGAGCTAAGCTAAAATGAGTGCTTGATGCTTCTCATCATGTGACTTTCTGTGTTTGTTTGATGTACCACAAGGCTGTGATCCATCACCAGATGTGAGCAGAAGCTAGAAGCATGTTCTTGACCTTCCCAGCCTCGAAACTATGAGCCAAGTCAACATGCAAATAAGTTACTTTGTACCAGATTTTGACAGATGTCAGTTTGAGCCAGACATAAAGTAAGGTCAGTCAGTCCAAGAGCAAGTGAAGGTGGTGAGGTGCGACTGGAGAGTGCGGTGGTCCCTGGGTAGTTTCTGCCAATAATCTTGAAGCTTTTGTCTTTGTAGGAACTAGCTGGCACTAGGCGGGTCCTCTGGCTCTTGAGGTTAAGGCTGGTGCAGTGTATTCGGCCCTCAGCAGGCGGGCTGTGAAATGACTGTGTTCTGATCACTAAGACTGATATGAATATTCTTCCTCTAGAGTTGTAATTTTCAAAAACATGAACTTGTAGGTCCTATAAATTCAAAATAACAGGAGATATTTTGGATTTTTTTTTAACAGACAGCTTTTCCTAAGTAAAAAAAAAAATGTATGTCATATCTTAGCTCAGTCTTTTCTCTCTCTTTACAGTGGCATTTGAGTTTGCCAAGAAGGGAAGACTGCTATTGCCTAGGTTTCTAACCAGAATTCTCTTGAGATAAAATCACATTAATTTTTAGCTCTACCAAAGAAATACTTCTTTTATTTCTCAGAAGTGTATGTTTGCAAGATGTCAAACTAATTTTCTATAAGATTATTTAAATTATTGTATTATTTCACACATTGTGTCTCGTGTCCTTCTACTTCCTTACCACCTTTGTCCCAATCCTTCTCTATGCCTACAAATATCTTCTCAATAGTCATTGATCCACTGAACCTGTGTGACCATCGATTTGCTCAATGGAGATTGGTGGGCTCTGCAGAAGGCATGCAACTAGTGACCATGATTCTCTCCCAGAATTTCTTCTGGAGCCAACAGTTCAGAGGTAAAGAGTAGAGTCCCTTGATCCCATCGCCCTTTCTGGGCTGATTGCCGATAGAACAGATCTTCTATTGATCCACTGGAGGAACCACAGTTGATGTGAGTTAATCATATACTAGATGCTCTGAGTCTAAGCATTGCCTAACTCTTTGCTGTATCTTCTGGCTCTTCCGTATGTCCCGTCTCTTTTCCCAAATGCTCTGAGCCTAAGACAGGCAGTATAAGCGACTTGTTCAGGGCTGGGCCCATGTCTGCTTATTTTCTGCATCTTTGACAGCCATGAGTTTCTACATTCACCATTATCTATTGCAAGCAGAGGCTTCTCTGACTGAGGCTGGGAGCTGCTTTGTCTATGGGTGTAAACACAGGTATTTATTTATAAGGCAGTTTGATGCTATGCCCGTTCAGTAGGAGAACCTACTACCTCCATGAATGACTTATTATCCAGGTATGGGTTTCCCCACCATCCATGGAATGGGGCGTTAGTTATTCAGAGGGCGTTTGCGTACACCCATCCTCAACAATCAATCTGCTATTACTCACGCATGCTTTGTGACTGAGCTCCTTAGACCTCCTTTATCCCAGGTAGCCTTTCCCCTAACACACAACCTCATTCCTCCAATTCGCCTACCCTTACCTGCCTAAGCCATCCTACCCACAGTACTTTATCTCGACTTCTTTTAAGTCTATGTTCTTCTGTCTACCATACCTTCAGGTAGCCCTTCTTCCCAATTTTCTTCCTTGCTTCCTGGCTTGTAAAGATTCTCCATAGCAGACGCACCTTACTAAACAGTTGAGACATGGATCCTATTATAAAAAAATTAATATTGTCCTTAGGTCTGTGCTATCTCATTTAGAATATTTTCCCCATTTCTGTACAAATTTCACTTTTCATTACAGTAATATTTTATTGTCCACACACACACACACACACACACACACAGGTGTGTGTATCACATTATCAGGTGGGCATTTAAGTTGCCTCCATTAGAAAATTCTAGCCATTGCTACGGACAGCAATGGGCACAGATGTGCAGGTAGCCCTGCAGTGGGCTGTAGAATCGGCTGTGTGCCCAGGGGTGGTTTAGCTGGGTAACACGGTGGTTTTGTTCTTAGTTGTTTGAGAAATCTCCAAACTGATTTCCAAAGATGCCACACTAGTTTACATTCCCATCAAAAATGTGTAAGAGCTCCAATCTCCCCACAGCTGTGCCCAGTGTTTGCTGCTGTTAGCATTCGGATGAAGCCGTTCCAACTGGGCGGAGGAGGCATCTTAGAGCGATTTTAATGTACATTTCCACAATGGCTCAGGATGTTGGACACTTAAAAGTGTTTCCTCATCATTTATATATCTTCTTTTGACAACTTTTTTTGTTTAGATTTGTAGCCAATTTTTAAAAATTGGGTTGCTTTCTTGGTGTGCAGGTTTTTTTTTTTTTTTTAGTTCTTTGTATGTTCTAGACACTAATTCTTGTCAGAAGTTGAGCGGGCAAAGATTTCCTTCCACTATGTGGGCTGCCTTTTGACACATTTGAGTTTCTTTTGTTGTATATAAGCTTTCCTACTTAACGAGATCTTGCCTGTCAGTTGTTGGTCTTGTTTCCCGTTCTGCTGGAGCCCTTGCCTGCGCCTGAATGCCGATGTGTGCACCCTCTCCTCTCCTCTATTGGTTTTAGAGTCTTATTGACCCATTCATTTTATTCATGGTGAGGGCTGGAGACAGGGATCTCACTTCTTTCTTCTGTGTGCTGATAGCCAGGTTTCCCTGCACCATTTGTTGAAGACGTTTCCTTTCCCCAAAGTTTATTTTTGGCATCTGTATAAAAAATTAGAAATATATATTATATTTGAAAGGATAGTGATTAAAGAGGAAGTCATTGACTCGGGAAGGAGAGGGGGCCGTGGGAGGGGACGGGCCTGACTGACGGAGCGATAGAGATGGAGTCCTTGTGTGTGAAGTGCTCAAAGAATTAAACATGAATTTCAGGGGGATTACTCAGAAGGTGAGTCAAAGCCCGTTTTTACATTCCTTGGATGCTCTGCAGAGATTGAAACACTGTCCACACAAAGTGATTTGTCATTAAACGCTAGAGTGAAAAACTGGCTTTTGCAACTTGCTGACAGAGATGTAGTGTATTTTTTCATATAATACACTTTGATAGTTTTTTCCTCTCACTCAAACCCCTGCAGGAAAATCGCCACCGCCCTACCCACTCAACCTCATATTCTTCTCGCTCCTTAAGAAAAACAACAGCAACAAAAAACCCACAAAACAAACATCAAACAAGCAAAAGACCAGTAAGGCAAAAAATGACAAATCAAAACCAGATGAAACTCCTCAAAGCCCTCCGAATTCTATGGATTTTGTGTTGTGCTGACCAACTACTCCTGGGCATGGGGCCTGCCCTGGAGTGTGCTGATATATCCAGAGACACTCTATTGGAGAAAACTGATTTCCCTTTTGCCAGAGGGCTTCAGTTGCAAATAGCTTCTTGGTTAGGGGCGGAATCCTGTGTCTACTTCCCCTCCATTTCCCCTTCTCAGTGATGGGACCCTGTCAGCTTGAACCTGTGAGGGTCTGCATGTGCTGCCACAGTGTATGTGAGTTCATGTGTGCACGATTCCCGTTGTGTCTGAAAGACGCTGTTTCCCTGGAGTCCGTCATCACCTCTGGCCCTTATAATATTTCTGCTTCCTCTTCCAAATAGATCCCTGGGCTTTGAGGAGAGGATTTGATGAAGACATCCCACTTAGGGCTGAGCACTCCAAAGCCTCGCACTCTGTGTACATTGTCCAGTTAACTTCATCTACTGCAAGCTTCTCTGATGAGGGTTGAGGGAGACACTGATCTGTGGGCTTAGCAGTAAGTCATGAAGAGCAAAGGGCAGTTTTCTCACCTCAGATACTAACTTGTAAATATGATTCTAGTTTAAGAGGTAAATAAATTATAAATAAATATTCTTGTATGCTTAAACAGAAAAATATGGAATAAAACATGTCAAATTGTTTTAAAACAATCAGGTAACACCTGATCTACATGTCTGCTCTCGTGCCGGTACCAGGCTGTTTTTACTGTTATGGCTATGCAGCATAACTTGAAATCAGACGTGGTGATGCCTCTTGCCACACTTTTCAATATCACTTTGACTATGCCTGGTCTTTCTTGCTTTCACATAAAATGTAAGTGGTCCTTTCCATATCTGTGACAAATTGCCTTGGAATTTTTGTTGCTAATTGGATATGTAGATTCTTGGCGCAGCTGAGAGCAGTCTCAGGGGCAGACTGAGGGGACACGACCCTAACTGACTGCAGATGCATCGATTTAATTAGTGAATAGCGATCGGAATCAGAGAACGGTGAATAGAACGGCTCGCAGAATCGTGTTGGTCAACTGCTTTACTGTATAGACATCATCAAGCCTGACCCAACTTCCCTTATGTTTGCTTGTGACAGCTCAGAGCTTTCTCTGTGTGACTCAGTACTCATCTCCCTGGCCTTGCCTTGTCATTACCTTCAATGAAAACATCTCTAATCACTACTTATCAGTGGACACAGTGCACTCTGCTAACGGATTATTAAAGGCAATACAGTGAAGCAGACGAATCACAAGACCACTGCTGAATACTCGGCCTATAATTTTGGTGCTAAAATTTCAAAAGATTTTGCTTGTTTTTATGTCAAATTCTTTTATTTGCTCGAGCTAGTCATACAACCAGTTGCCTGGGAACACTTACTGCTTATTATTCTGGGAATTTACTAGCCCAGGAACAATGAGCTAGACTGGACCCAGTTCTTGCCCTGAGGAACTCACGACAGTAGTGATCATCACTATTGCTTACGACACTTCCAGGAGTCTTCATCGCCAAAGTCATGACTTGCCTTTTTTCTCTTAACTGGTACAAGACACCATAGTCCACCTTCTGTCTGCCCTCCCTTCCCGTTCCTTAGGCCTCTTCTCGAGCTATCCACCAGGTTCTATCAAGTCTACCTCTTCATCTCTCATCTAGCTCTCCTCGCGGCAAGTGTCCCTTGGTGAGTGCTGTCAATATGGCAGCAGGCTTTATCTTGGCAGTTTTTTTAACTTTATACTATCTTTGTGCATGCTATCGACTCTTCGAGGTGAACCGATCACCCCAAACTCCGTGGACTGAGATATTTACTAATATTGCTTGGTTTTCAAAGACCATGTCAGCTAGCCAATCAAATGCATACAAGTAACATAAGGAATGATCAGGTTGTATTTATATAGTTAGGAATATATTTTTAAGGCTATATCTACATAACAAGAATTAAAGAAAAAGAGACTGAATTTTAGAGAGAGCAAAGGGTATACATGGGAAGGACTAGAGGGAAGAGAGGGAAGGGGGAATGATACAATTATATTTCAATTTCAAAAACTAAAAATTATAAAGATCCCATAGGGCTGCATTTTTTATGATTTTCTTGAATCTGGGAACTGAGTACTAAAACAGAAATTTTAATTTTCTTAACATCCAACTTAGTGTTCTGTTTTCAGTTTGGTGGTGATTGCGTTGCGCCCCTGGTTCATCCTGCATTAGGGTTGTGCTAGGCACATCTTGGGCTTGCTCAAGAACACAATGGACGAAGCATATATAGTTGCTGCTGGCTGAGGGAGGGGTCAGCACAGCAGGGACCCGAGCAGGGCAGTCTAGCAGCTGGAACATGGGCACAGAGGAGGCTCTAATACGCAGCCAGGGCTGAAGCCTACGCAAGGGCCTCCATCAGCCTGGGGTCCCAGCACTGAGAAGAAAAAGTTGACACCAGCTCTTATCCATAGCCATTCAAAAAGGAAGAAATGCATTTTCTTCAGTGGAGTCTCACTGGATACAAAAATCACACTTAAGGGCGTCCCATGCCCAGCAGATGGCCGACAGTAAACAACATAAGGGTGCCTTTGAAGATCTTTCGTCTTATAATGTATTTGGATATCTGTTACCCTACTGGTCTTTTGCTTATCTAGCGTGGTTTCCAATTTTTGTTTTTATGGCTTTTGTTCTTGTATAGCTGTGCATCTGTGTTTTTTCTTTCATTTAAAAAAATTCCATTTTGGTTTTTAATTTGCTTGTTTGTTTTCTAAAGAGAGACGAAGAAGAAGTAGAGTTGGGCATATGGGGAGATGGGGAGAAGATGGAGAAGATATGGGGAGGTGGGGAAAATCTGGGAGGAGATAGTGGAGGTGAAACTATGATCAGAATATATTGTATGAAAATTTTTGTTCAGTTAAAAAATTGAATATAAAAATCACATTGTTATAAATGAACTCACAAGTAAAAACATCACAAAGCTGGAGTGATGAAGAAGAAGGAGAAGAAGAAGAAGAAGATGAAGAAGAAGGAGAAGGCGAAGGGAAAGGAGAAGGAGGAGAAGGAGGGGAAGGAGAAGGGGAAGGGGAAGGAAAAGGAAGGGGAGGGGAAGGAGGAGGGAAAGGGGAAGGGGAAGGAGGAGGGGAAGGGGAGGAAGTAGCAGTGACCCATGGCTCTAACCAGAGCCCTATACAGAACATAGACTTCATTAAGTGAGTCTGATGCTTGGTATCCTGTTTAGTGGGTTCACAAGTATTCATGGGAACTAAAGTCTTCCTTCCATCTGGTTGCTTCATGTGCAGCCCCAGACTTGGTGTTACTGGAAAATAGCCAAGATGGGATCATTTCAGCAACTCCATTTGTCAAGCTGTGTTATGTCTCACCAGTCTACATAACTGAACTTCATGAAAATATCCGTCTATCAAGAGTCACAGAAGAGAAAACATCCAGTTCTATTCTTGATGTTTTACTGTGGAAAGCTCTCAGCCTCCACCACCACCATACATGTCTGCCTCACATCTGGGCATGTTGAAAATTCCACAAATGCTGGGCATGGTGACACAGTCCTTTAATCTGAGCACTGCTGAGGCAGATGCAAGTGGATCTCTGTGAAGTTGAGGCCAGCTTGGTCTACACTGAAAGTTTCAGGCCAGCCAGAAACACATGGTGATACCCTATCTCAAAAAAATGTTCATAGCTGCCCTGTGTGCCTCAGATGGTTCAATCCAGTGACTAGGGGATGAGGGACCTCCATCTTGACTTTAGCCTTGGAAAACTCCTGTGCAACTAAGACACTTGCTTTCCTTCCATCCAACTATTTGGGGGATGGGTTGGAGCCTGCCCTGGATTTCCCAGAAAGCCAAACCATGTGAACAACAACCTGTTCATACACGTCATGCCAACTGCCTGCCTCAGCATCTGAACCACATGGGCAGAGTCCGTTCTTCCTCAATTTGGAACAACCATAAAACACCTGCTCCATTTGAATCAGCTTAGAACCCCCAAATTCTGTGAAGATTTTACTTAAAAGTTTCAGAGAAACTTTTAAGGGACTTAAAAGACTTAGAGAACTTAAAAGGGACTTAGAGAAGCCCTCCACAAATAAGGATTCTTTTAATTTCCTTCTTTGGAATAAGTAAAGAACTTTAATCAAAGTTCTACTATTTTTCTTCTTATGTGAGACAAGGTGCCTTGGTGTTTTGATGCTTAGTGAAGACAGCCTCCTGATGCACGGATGGCCATCCCTGCTCTGTGTCTCATGTGGTTAGGAAGGCAAGTGAGTCTCTTTTTTACATGGCACAGTTCCTATTAATGAGAACTTCCCAAGCCTCATCTCACACTGACAGGATGAGGTTTCAACATATGAATTTAAGGGAGACCTAAGTATGTCAGGGAGTATATGCAATAGTCTTATAGAATAGGTTTGTAGAAAAGATGCCTCAAGGAGAACAGATCAATGGACATGACCAGAAGAGACGTGGTGGTACTGGGACTCAGGGTAAGCTATTGACCTCATCATCCTCAGAAGGAGGCGGGCCTGCCGTGACAAGTGTGGCATGTTGCTACGGTTTCCTTATGCTTATATTATGGCTTAGCAAGCACTCAAGTGTCAACCTAGATTCTCATGGGTCTTCTCCTCTGGCCTTTTCTCTGCAACCCCTTTAAAGCTCTGTCTTGCTTCCCTGTGGCTCACGTGTACACGGTCCCAGCTTCGTGTACCATCTTTCAGTATGACCTTCCCTTAGGCTCTGTCTCCTCTTAACGACTCTCAGGTGCTATTTTCTAGACCTGAATAAATGTCTCATTGCTAATTCACTTCTATTACGTCTTCATCATAGAGAATGTTATTGCCCTTTAAACTGACATGATTTTTATATTGACTTTTAAATACTTGCCTATCAAGACACTTCGGGTATATTATTTAATATTTATTATGTTGCATTTTAACAGAAAAGAAAGCTCGATCAAGATGAAAAACATTTTGCATTTACCTTTCTCATTTCCTTCATGAAAAGAGCATTGGTTCTTTCATTTTAATGATAAAGTGATGGAAGCAAAGAAGTCATTGATTTTGCTTTCTGTCACACAACCAGTATATAGAGTCAAGTTGTGACTTTGGGCTGACTTTCTGTGTTTAAGCCGTAGGGCTCACTACTGCCTTCGTTGGAAGCTGGATTCATGTTCCATGGAACTTGTCCCATAAGCTAAACATGACTTTTGCTTTCATGTTGATGTGAAAGGGTAAGCCTTTTCTAAGTTTTTCTCTCCCAGATGAATTCATTTAAACAGATGACCTTCCCTATGTTAAATTAGTAAGATATGTTTTGATCCAACATTTAACACCTTTTATCTTCTCATATAAACCACTTGTCTTGGCTAGTTCATCACCCAATGAGCACATGTGGTGGGCAGCCGCTAGGGCTCTGTGTCTCTGGAAGCCTTACATTTCTGCAGGTGATAAGACAGGAGCTGGAACACTGTGAGCAACTCCTGGACGTGTAGGAAGCCAGAGCAAATGCTCAAGGGGTGTGGGGACAGAAGACGGTTCACTGCGGCAGCTTTCTGGTCTCTCACTATCCGATGTAGGCATGGGTATGGAGAATCCCCTCAGAGTTTGTGAGATTGAAAGACTGTTTCATTGTGTCCTTGTGTGCTAGGAATGCAAGGAGTGTTCTGTGGCTCTCTTTTATAAAAACACAATCACAAAAGCATCACTGTCATGACCTGTGGCCACGTCTCCAGGCCTCACCTCTTAATACCCCACCCTGAACAATTAGGACTTCGCCATGTGAGTCTGGGGGAATGCAAACACCAAGTCTTTGAAAGGAGTGAGTGTGGAAGAGATACTGTAGCCAACCAACATGTGGGGCCAGCTGGGAGCAGCTCTTCTCATGTGTGGTTTTGGCTGAACTGCTCTGAAGGTATGAAGTAATCCTGCCATAGTGGTTTCATTCTTCAGCCATCACCAGGAACCAGGTATGTGGGTTTAGGTGCCTTTGCTATAGCTTGAGTCCCCTGAAGACTCATGTGGTCCTCAGCTGGTGGCAGTGTTCAGGGCGGTTGTGGAACCTTTGTGAAATGTGTCCTGATTAGCAGCACTGGGGCACCAGCCATGGTCTTAGGGTCAATATTCGTTTATGGTGCTGCCTGAGATCTTTGTTTTCTAAGACAATTGTTAATCATTAATCCGGGCATTCCAGACGTCTGTGTTCACAACCATGAAAATGTTTTCCTCTGAAAGTGTGCACACACACACAAAACAAAAACCAAACAAGCAAAACACCTCTCTCTTCTTCTTAGTTGCTTCATCGAAATTTTTCACTAGAAAGCAAGAGTAACTAATACACTTTTCCTAGGACCTAAAGACTTTAACCAGCTTCTACATTTTATTTTCACACCTTGACTATGTCTTGAAGGTAACTTGAGACCTGGCATGACTTCTGCTGAGCAGCCAACAATAACCTTTCCATCTTTGGTGGCAGATATATTTTGTTTATATGTCTCTTGTCAGCCAGTACAGGAAAGCTTTACCAGACAATGCAATTTTGAGAATGGGAGACCCTGAAAGTGGATAATTTTGTAAATTATGCTTAATTAGACATAGGATAGGAGAATGCTAATTGTGCAAAGTGAGTGGTCAGGAGCAGACAGGTAACTTGTCCTGCCAGCTCTTACAGGTTAAAGCAGTGGGGTATAAGTTACATAAATATGTGTGTGTGCATGCATGTGTGTGCAGTTGTTTTGGTATGTATGTACATCTGTGTGTGTGTGTGTCTGTGTGTGTGTGTGTGTGCATGCGTGTGTGTGCAGTAGTGTTGGTATGTATGTACATCTGTGTGTGTGTGTGTGTGTGCATGTGTGTGTGTGCAGTTGTGTTGGTATGTATGTATATCTGTGTGTGTGTGTGTGTGTGTGTACATGTGTGTGTGCAGTTGTGTTGGTATGCATCAGCAGTGTAGATATGTAGATATATAATATATCATCTTTGTCTGTAATCTACTATCTATCTATAGTCTGTTATAGTTGCATGTGAATACATATATAGTCAATTGATATTAATTTTCTTTCTCTACATACACAAGCATGAGAGAGAGGGAGGGGAGAGAGATAACACCACAGTGGGCTCTTAATGTGCATCTTGGAATGTTTTGAAGATATTAAAACATTAAAAACTGTGCTGACTACTGCTGCTACTGTTGTGTGTATCACCTAGAGGACAATAGTCTTTGTAGTTTAGGTAATCTAGTGTGTTCTCTTGAACACTAGTCCTAACATATGATCTGTGAGAAAAGGTTTCATACATTACATGAAGAAAGCATCCCAACTAGATTACCTCCAAGATTTTGTATGTAATAGGCTCTGAGAAAACACACTAGAAAAACTTAATATTATATAATTGTGTTCTAATGCTTTTCTTTTTTTCTTTCCTAATTTTACTTATTGATTCAACCAATCTTTGAGTATATTCTTCTAGCAGCGGATACAGGCATTGATTCAGGGTAAAAAGCAGCTTATTCCTTGGCTAATTCAATCACTGGTCCTAGTCCTGGAGCCCTGGAGCATTTTGGCCTCCATACAATCTATTCTTAATCCTAGAACTAGAAGGCTTCAACTCAGCCTCTGTACAGTCTAGAACATTCAAGCCTCTGAGGCTTACTGCTGGCTGAGCCACTCTGACCAGCTCCTTCTGAACTCTGACTCTTCTGGTTCAACTCGCTCACTGTTCTGGCTCAAACTCCTCTTCAGGCTGACTGGTTTCTTCTGAGCTGACTGACTGTTTCTGACTGAACTCTTCTGACTGTGAAACTCTGGCTGACTCTCTGACTGCCTCAGACTGAACTGCTCTGCTCAGCTTCAAACTGACTCACTCTTTCTATCTGATACTGGCTTCTGCTGAGCTGCTTCTGTGTCTCTGGGAGCTCTCACTGCCCCACACTACCTCAGTCAGCCTCTCTGCTTCTCTGCCTTATCCTTGGTCAGACCATTTCATTGTTTCTGTGTCTTGTCTTCTCTCTGCCTCTTATCCTTTGTCTCTCTGAGCTGAACGCCTGCTTTTCTATTCTGAGAGTTGAGAGTGTCCCCACTCTGACTCACTCTGCTGATTTCCTCTGATTTGTCATTTGCTTCATGCTGACTCATCTCAGATGTCATTTTCCATCTGACACTGGCTCCTTTTGAGCTCTGCTTCTTGTCTACAAGCTCTGGGATTAAAGGTGTGCACCATTACAGGCTTTTGAATACTGGGATTAAAGGTGTGTACCAACATGCTGCTGGATTAAAGGATTAAATATTCCTCTACATATTCCCAGAGTTCTAGGCATAGGATACTGCTGTGAGCACAGATCTTTGCTCCCATAAATTGAAACAATGTAACCTTTTTGTTTGTTTCTACTAGCAGTCAATATCCCAGGATGTTTACCTCATGATGCAGGCCTGAAAGTTCAGGATCTTACCACAATGTTTGTATTTCAGTACAATGTTTCTAGCCACTGAGATATGAAAAATTAGAATAAGAATCTAGAGGGTGAATGATGTGAAGATTTCTGCCAAGCTAGTGAGGCAGGGAGCAGAGCAGGACTGAAGTGTGTTCTTTGTCTTTCACTCTTAGAACCACAGGGACATGAACTTGCGAGGCCCTTGCTATGGCCATGGGGAAGCTTTTGGGGATCTCCTTTTAGTCTCCTATAAACCCGAGGCGATTTCTCTTGGCAGAATGCATTCCCTTACTCTCAGCACAGGATGAAGTCTCAAGTAGACCTGACAACTGCCTTATTAATTCTGTGGGGCTGGTTTTTCTCTGTTGAATTTTACTGTTCACTGAACTACCTGGTGATTGGGAATGGTTCAGTTTTCTGTTTTTTGTTTTGTTTTGTTTGTTTGTTTGTTCACA
Source organism: Cricetomys ansorgei (assembly GCA_026225945.1). Classification (NCBI taxonomy): domain Eukaryota; kingdom Metazoa; phylum Chordata; class Mammalia; order Rodentia; family Nesomyidae; genus Cricetomys; species Cricetomys ansorgei. The sequence continues at coordinate 253,995 of JAMJFZ010000728.1, read as the reverse complement.
TGACAACTATCTTAAGGTTATTTTCACATCACCAGTTTACTAGATACAAGCTCTCATCTTCCCTTGGGCATCGCAGCTTGATCCAAGCCAGCTTATTTATTTTAATAAACTATACCACGTCCCGACCATGATTGCAGTGTGAGTGTGGAAAGCTGCAGAGGAAGCCAGTGTATGACTTTACGCTGCTGCAGGCCTCTCACAGGGTGATTGCAGTGCTCGGTTTTGGAAAGGCAACTGAACGCTCACTGCAGAAGCTCCAAAGCAAAAGCTGCAAAGCTCCACTGCAGAGGCTCAGGCCTCAAACTCCTCACAGTGACAAAACACGAATTCCACTTCTACGGTCTCATCAGACCTCAGATGCTGTGCCTGGAGTTAATATGCCATTGTTCCAGCTGACCAGCAATATGAAAGGCATTTCTGCATGCTACAGACTGTGACTGTGTATAATACCCAATTAAGGAATAGAGGATTTTGTTGGTGATGATTAGAGACAAACAAAGCAGTAATCACTCAGAGAGAAACGGGTGGCAAATGATTACAAAGTTCAAAATGTTAAAATGTAGTGAAATATTCACATTGTAAGTAAATTATTCCCAGAGCTTTTGTTTCCAGAACAAGAGTTTGGTTCTGGAAGCCCATGGCCCTATAATCATGAGGTATATTTGTCCATAAAAATGTGCACATAATGTACATGATTCTTCCAAGGCATTCTATCAGGATCATTGTACATTCCAGAGCAAGAATCAAATTGGCATGTAACTGAGAGTGAAGTTTCCTAATTAAGATGGGGTTTCTGCATCTTGGCAGCAGGTGTAAGGTTGGTATGAGAGCTTTCATGTGTTTCTTTGAACTTTCTTCTAAGTTTGAGCTGTCAGAGTCAGCATCAGCACACCCATGAGTAGGGTTTGCTACAGCAGGGAAGAGTGGGCAGCAGGTCCTCCTTTTCCGACTGTACCCACACATTATGGACACATGGATGATAATTTCCAGTGATTCCTTCCTTCAGAGTCTTGATGGCTCTGTATTGAAGGGTCGCTGCATATATGGAGACAGTAATGAGGTTCAGGTGTAAGGGGTAATTTTTCTTCCTGATGCATCACAGCTTTGAAGGAAGAGCTACCACGTGTTACGCTTTGCTCCCCTGGCTCAGTGCTCCTGGGTTTAGGTATGGACAGTTTTCCATATGACTCCCAGAACTCCTTTGACCCTATTCTTCTACTCTTGACCATGCACATCCCACAAAGAGGTTAAGAGTGAATGTTTGAAAACAGGGGTCCTATCTAAGGCTCATATCTCTTGGATTCTTGCTTTTGGTGTATTGAGAACTGCATAGTCAGAGAACACTGTGGACATCCCCTAATTTGTCAGAGTGCCTGCTGGTGTCTTAACATTAGCATGGAACTTAGATTTACATGTTAACTCCTAGAATTTAACCCCCAGAGAGCATCAATTTTACTTGGAAAATACACTTGAAAATCTAACCAATATGCTTCTGTCGTGCCAGAGATAAATTTTAAATAAAAATCATTTAGCCCATAGCACAGAAATGGTGTCTCCAGAGATCTGTTTTCAAGTAGAAAATTCAAACACAAGGAAACACCAGCTGAATCTCATGTTCATGGTTTTAATCAAGAAAGCACTGAATAGCATTGAGAGAATAAACACAGGCAGTATCACAATGCACATATTGGTTGGCGTGTCTCTTGTTTTGATGAGTTGTAGCTTATTGGAGCTGCACAGAATCGGTTGTTCACTTTTTGCGATTGTCTTTGTCCTCATCTTCTATTAAAACTCCATGGCAGTCATTTGGAATCAAAGATGCTCCATACGGGGTGTATTTCAAGAACCCCGCTAACATGTAAACTATTTTCCACCCATCTTCAGTTGATGAGTACTTACCTATGAGATGATGTGTCTTTATGGCTTCCAAATTATGAGTGCTGGTACTGTTTTGTTGGAGTCTCGTGTGACACGCCTCTGATTAGGACTGTGCGTGGTGATTTATTTTCAGCACGGGTACACGGCACGAGGTGGCATCATTATTCAACATCTAATCTGAGCCCCGGCAGACAGTAGCAACGATTATGCACGGGCAAGCTCTTAGCATAGTTAATGTGCTTTCCAACAGTTGCTCTTCTTCATCCCCACAGAACAAATTGAACTTCATAAAGATTATGAACACAAATATATCACTGACAACTTTTGCTTTCCCCTTTCCGTCAACATTTATTTTATCTTCGAGTGTCAATTTTTTTTTTCAGTTAGAGAAAGCGTATATAATTTCCTTTAGTTGTTAGAAGTTGTCACTTCTTGTGTTATAGAAAGAAGAGGATCAAGGCACAGCATCCTACCTCCCGATGCCACAGCCTCTGTTCTCCATACTTTTGGCAGGGAGCACTGACCTTGAGTGTCATTCTAGTATGTGCTAGACGTGTGACCTTGAGCAGGTCAGTGACTTGATATTATTTGCTCTGATGCTATGAGTTGATTGACTAGCTGTCACTTTGAAATCTATGAGGATCAATGAAAATACAAGACCACTTTCATTCTTTGTTCCCTTTGAAAGCATGCACACATGCATGTGTGTGTGTGTGTATGCATGTATGCATGTGTGTGCGCATGTGCATGTCCTTGTGGAGGCCTGAGGTTAATGTCAGAGTCTTCTTTGGTTATTCTCCACCTGAATTTTTCAGACAAGTTCTCTCACTGCACCTGCAGCTCACCAGTTCAGCCTGGCTGGCTTGGCTGACCAGCTCCAGGGATCCTCATCTCTCTTCCCTCCCCACCTAGTGACAGGATTTCAGGCCTGTGTCATTAGGCCTGACTTTTTGAAATGAGTTTTGTGGGATTGAATGCAGGTCTTTGTGTTTGCATGGTAAATATTTTCCTGATTTAGCCATCTCCCTAGCTCCCTTTGAATGTTTAAAAAAAAAAAATCTCATCTCTGGAGACCCACTTGACTTTGTATATTTTTGGTTTTGAAATTTTTATATGTTTCTATCTGTAAACCTCAAATACTGGACCTTTAAATTAATAGTCATCAATACGCTTCGGTCTTCCTGCTTCTTTTTCCTTCATGCCCTGTTGCTTCCCCTCCCTTCCCTCCAGATAGGCTTCTCCATTCACATCACACTTCCCTCTCTTCCACTTCTTTTTCTCAGTATGCATTTTGCAAATACCAAAAAAAAAGTAAAATTAATTTCCTTTCTTGTATGAATACACCTCTGTGCTTTCTATGAAACGACAGCAGTCCTGTACACTTTCCTGTGGCCAGGCTCATCGCTTGCATAACCATTATCTGCAGGTCTAGTGATGTCTTCCTTTCCCTCCCACCTCTCAGCCAGAACAGATGCTTCTCTTGCAATGATGGCACTAGTAAGCCAGGCCTTCTTCCTGTGCAGGGTGAGTTCCTCAGTAAGCCAGCCCTTCCTGCTGTGCAGGGTGAGTTCCTCAGTAAGCCAGCCCTTCTTGCTGTGCAGGGTGAGTAGGTTCCTATGTCTACATGGGGCAAGCACAGTGAAAGGCTTGCATACTTCATAGTACATTGTGTCTGACTGAGTATAAAATTTACAATTTTTTACAATTTCAGACACTGTTTGTCACAAATCCTTTCATATAACCTAAGACACACACACACACACACACACACACACCAAGAGACTGGGTGGGGTTATGGGTGGCTAAAATCATACGGCTTCTAAGCGAGCAGGTAGCAACTTGACTTCATGGCCGCTGCTCCTTTGTCGGGTGTTACATGTCACTCAGATGTCTTAAATTAGAAGGCAAATAGTCGCAGTGCAGCACGGCTGAGGCGAGGATTAGCACGCTTAGCTCTTAAGTAGTACTGAAATGGCCTCAGTGTTGAATCGCTCGGGCTGGGGTGGAATAGTGTCACGATAGTAAGTCAGGGAGGTGTAGACGGGGTGCTCACTGCACGACTCCTAAAGGTCAGGGAAACACCCAGACAGTGCCAGGGAACAGGAGCTTCTGAAAACCCCTCCCTCCATGCTCCCCCCACGGCCTCCTTCCTCTCTCTGCTCTTCTGTCACATCTAACCGTCATCGGAGAATGACTGGGGGACACTGGTCAAGAGTCCGCTGCGGACGGTGGACTGTACCTTATTCGGCGAAGTAAGAGAAGAAAGGAACCGTGGAGTGAGGAAAGCTTATGGCCTACCTTCCCTTTGAGGGAAAGCTCCACGTAATCCCAGACATGTCATCATGCCAAGTCTCCAGACTGACCTTTGGTCCTCGACCGTGTGCTTGGATTCTGGTAGCAAATAGCATGACACAGTTGCAAATCAAACATGTAGAACAATTTTCTAAGAACTGTTAAGCATGACTATTGCACATAAAGAATCAACTAAAGTCACCTACCACAATAGCCCAGGACTGCTAGACCTGACTTAGATCCTCTTAACTCTACTTCAAACAAGATTCTAATCCAATTATGACATGCTCTCCCTGTATCTTTTTCCAGTCAATTAATGAATCCCGAGAATTCTGTGAAATGGCTGGCTGCCATCCGCCTGCTTGCAGCATAAGCAGCTTCATGCTCCATGCACTCTGACTTATTTTTAGTGCTATCAGCAGTTGCCGTTTACTTTCTAATGGGGAATGCATAATTCTAAGGCCTGGGTGGTAGCTTTTCTGCATGAGTGTCTTAGTAGGAGGCCATGGAAAGGTTCATTTATTTATGTGCATTTGCCTGGACGATTCTAAGCTCTGGTGCAGAGAAAGAAGAGGTCTGATGGAGGTGGCATCCCCAACAGGCTAAGAGGAGCAGTATTTCAAGGCTTTCTGTAACCACCACTCCACCGGAAAACCGGGCTGCATTTTCTGAACAGCATTAAATTCTGACAGCTGTAAAAGTCACACGTATTTATTCTTGCCCTCACATCAAGATTTAGTGGACAGTTTTACTCTAACCATCATGTTGAGCTGGCAAAGCAACAGAGGGAAGAAGAGGAAACATGTTCGCTTGCCTCTTCACAGTCTAAGGGTGATGGCTTAGAGATATGTGAACCCATTTTTTTTTTCCATGATTCAACAAAAAAGTCGTGCCCCAAGGTAAAACAAGGTTGCCATGGTGATTCCTCGGCTAGTTTTCTTCACGGACTGGCTGCAGATCAATTCTAATGTGCTGTGGAAGTCCCTTGGGACCATTGCTCTGGGAATATCAGCTCTTAAGGGATACAATCTCAGGGCGCGTTTACAGTGGAGACATCGTCAGTCACTGTACAATGAGCTTTCGTGCCAGAAGAATTTAGCTTCAGGGAAGATGAAGTCAGGACTCTGACGAGAGGAAGTGGAAACCACAATTGCAGGAGGTGAGAAGCTATTGCTCAAGGAGAGCCAATCGTCAAACCTGGAGAGATTTCTGAGGGCGTCTGAGTTGGGAGATGGAAGTGCGCTGCAGGCTTTTTGCTTTGGCTGACCGGGGACCTCCTGATCAAGTTGACAAGTCACACTTCCGAGAGGACAGTGGCACCTGGCCTCGGCGGGATCCTGCGCCTGTGGCTGCACCCGATGTCACCACCTCAAGGGAAAGCCTATCAGTCAGCCGTCTGCGTCCTCTGCAGAGACAAGCGTATCTTCACCTCCAGTGTGGGACCCGGAAGGCTTTGTGGGGCTCCCTTCATGTAGCATGCTACCTGAGGCTGAAGTGAGAGGTCTTTTGCTCTGAGGCTGTGTGAGAAGTCACATGTGGCTACTTGTTTTCACAAAAAAAAAAAAAAAAATATTGAGGAAACACTCACACTATTCCTACTCTTACGGAAAAATTCAAGAGGATTTACTTGTCCTTGTAGTAAATATGACTTTTTCCTAATATTGAATACTGTAGTGTTATTAACACTTTGGAATTAGATACTTTTGATGGCCATTGTGTACATTTCAAAAGAAAAATGATAAGCTAAAGAAAAATCATGTGAGAACACTCATTTTCTGGACACATACCTGAAGACTCCCACTTAGAACGTTCACAGGGAGATTAGCAGTGAATGTTCATGTTGGCAACACCGAGTGGGCAGAAGGATTCTGGGATCCCTCAAGCCATTAACCTGAAGGAATAGTTAGACAAATGACTATTAGCCACATGATTTAAAAGAGAAAGAAACCTTTTATTTAACAGATTTCTATGAACAAGTTGTTTATAAAAAGGCCAAGCAAAGACCCGTGCTCCTGCCAGGCTTTCGACGGGAGACCTGTGGCAGTTGGGAGAACCGGGTGAAGCCAGATTTAATGTTCCCATTAAAGTGCTTGAAATTTTTATTCATGTAAGAAAAATGGCTTTGCTGAAAAATAGTTTGAGGCAATAAACAACAATCTGTAGAAAACTCTGAATCTAAAGCAGTTTTTAAGGAGACTCATTTCCACAAGCAACTTTGGCAGCATCTAGGAAAAAAGGATCCTGAGAGTTCAATTTAAGATCTGTGAAAGTGAGCTGGGTCGTGAGTTCCGAGGTCAGTCAGTCCTGGGGAGCTGATCCTGGGGGGGGGCAGCCTGGGGTAGTAACCCTTCTGTTCCGTGACTGGAAAGCCTTAGAAATGGCAAAAAGTGTCAGAAAAGACTGGAAATCAGAAGTTTAAGGAGGCAGGGGCACAGTGGTCATGAGGGAGAGGGAGAGGATACGCGGGACCCTGGAAGAAGCCGAGGCAGAGGTGCAGAGGGTAATGGGGTGACATAAAATGTGGGCTGCGGACCATGGGTTTCAGTGTCTGTGAGGAGCAGATGAAGAGTAGAACCTGGATGGCAGAAGCCAGGCGCGAGGAAAGGAAACCGAGAGGGGAAATATTTCATATTGGCATGAGAGAGTGTCTTCTCAACAAAAGGACATTTCCTAAGAAGGATGTATGGTGACCCATTTCCACAGCCCACGAGGAGCTGTCCAGCAAGACCATATGTCCAGCAGGACCACATGTCTAGCAAGACCATATGTGCTAGGAACCTCAGAGAGCCAATGGTAGGAATCCAAGACACACATTTTTGGAAATTAAATATCATAAAAAAAGAGCTACACTTTAGATTACTGCAGCAAATTTAGCTAGAGGCAGGTCCAGGAAGCAAGTGGCAATGCCAGCCAGAAAATTATTTAAAAAGCAGTTGTCATCCCCTTCATGTGGAAGCAGGAACCTAGGAGACAGGTTGCCCATGTGTAGAAATACAGGGGACAAAAGGGTTGTTTGACAAAAAGTGACCAAAGAACTGTAAACTTTGCAACAGAGCTGTGAATTCAGACCGTGGAACATGTGGCTTGAAACTCGGGTTAGAATTCCTTTAAGGACACGAAAAGGCTGCAGCCATGCACTAATCCAGACAGTGGCCCAGGGGGAAAAGAGCAGCTCGAGAAGTTGTCAGGAAAGTGATTAATATTTCAGTGGTGGAAAACACATTTATCTGCAATAAAGATAATTTTATATAATCATGGTGGCTAGGAAAACCATCTTTCAGTTAACCGTCTCAAGTCATTTCTTATAACGTCGAAGGAGACAGTTCGTTTCTAGTCATGGTAGATTTGAAAAGAAAGTGTGTATGTCTACTTGAAAACATCTTTTGGCTGCAGGTTTCGCCAACAGTGATAAATGGTGGGATCGCAATGGTATTCCTCATAGTACTTCTGAGAAGAGTGTTGGAACTGAGCTTTGGAGCTCGTGAGCTCCTTCTATTAGAGTGGCAGTTCCTACCCCACATCTAACCAAAGCTCTAAGAGTGTTTCAGTGCTGTTGCCTGTGTGATGTAGACTTCCCACAATGTTTTTCCTCAGACCATCTTCTGTCTCCAGATCTCTGGTTTCTTTAAAGACATTCTTTTTGTGTTCCTATGCATATCCACGTGTCTGTACTTTTAGTTCTCAGTTCTGTACTAAGACTTAACCCAAATCTTTAGATATGTATGATCAGATGTCTGTGAGGAATTTTCTTAATTAGGTTAATTGAGGGGAAGATCCAACAAATACAGAGTGATATCATTCCCCCGGGCTTGGATCCTGGACTGCGTAAAATGTAAAACGGAGACAGCTGGTTGAGTGGAAAGCACTCACTGTTATCTGCTTCCTAATTGCAGAGGCAACTTCATCAGTTGCTTCAAGTTCTTGCTGTTAGGACTTCCCTACCATGACGGACTGCACCCTTGAACTGTGAGCTGTAATAAGGCCTTTCTCTCTAAAATGGCTTTGGAAAGAGTGTTTCAGCATTTAGTCAGAGCAACAGGAAAAGTAACCATGACAATGGATTATCCAGTTAGAAGAATTTCTTTGGTGGCAAGAAGGAGAACGTATTGTAAAGAACTTATATTGAAAGCCAGAGTGATCAGGTCATTCCAGGGATCCAAGAAAGCCATGTTACAAAATCAAAGGGCCTGACAGCATGGGCTTGAGAAGTCAGAGGAAGGTGAGATTCAAGAGGGCGAATCAGAAGAGACTGATAATTGGCTTGATGTGGGGTAATAAAGGCAACGGGAAGGTCAAAGCCAACCGTAATGTATCTGACCAGGGAGAAGGGGACATCTCATATCCACAACAGGAAAATGTAGATAACATGACTACAGAGGAAGAGAGGATGATTTCAGACGATCTTTGTTTATTCTCTTTCCTCTCTCCTCTCTTTCTCTCTCTCTCTGTCACACACACACACACACACACACACACACACACACACACACAAATACTGACACCATAATGCTTTTGCTTGAGAGGAAGCAAGTTATATTCAAACAATTCAGTTGCAGTTTCTGTGACAGGTCCCCGTGCAAAGCAGTTATTTTTTAATGGGCCTCCCATGCACCATCTGGGCAGCCCACACACTTCCTCGAACGTGCGGATGCTCTAGGCAGCACTGGGACTTTGGTGGGGGAGGGTGCCGTAATGTTTTAGGTCTGTTGTTTACATCAATGATTTTGCTGTTCCAACCTCAAAGTACTTGGGGTGCAGTTATGAGTTAGTCTTCTTTAAAGGTCTAATATCAGATAAGTCTTTCCTGGAGGGAGAGTTTTCAAAACAGAGAGTTTGATTAAAGTTGTTTCCACTAATGGTTCTCCATGTTTTGGCAAACTTCCAGTAGAATTCTCCTCATCCCCCACCCCTGAACCAGTACACATACACAATTTCCTCACAATTCTGTGTTTTAATAAAGCCTCCACTGACTTGTCAACGTAAACTTGTTTCCCAATAATCAATTTCTTCCTCAGAAATGGCTACTGGATACATTATCTTTGCTGTGGCAAGCCCCAGATACTGTCAACTTGTAGCTACTCCTCCTGTCTCTGGTGTGTGGTATCCAGTATAGATGCTTAGGGTGCCCCTGGCCAGGTCAGAGTATTCAAGGGTCCCTTTTTGTTTTGTGCATGTTATATTCCTATTATTGCCCTCTCAATGTCACTCTTACATTACAGATTCACCTTGAGTGTGAAGATGGCTAGACTCCAAACCCCTTCTCATCTGAGCCCTTTGTAGTTACATCATATTTAACAAAGTTAAAATATTGTATCCTTACTGTAAGCATTATATTATGCCTGTACTAATAGTAAATGCAAATATATTACTTATGCGGTAGATACAAATTTACTATGGCAATAATGTAACAAATACAAATATATTGTGATATATAATTAGCAAAAAGGAATGTATGCATTTTTATTCATTTATACTCACAAATAAAAATTATGCATGTGACATCTGAGATGAGTCAGTGAATGGCAGACAAAGTAACTATTCAGAAGAAGAGTTAGCAGAGTAAAGACATGCCCAACTCTCATGAGAAAAGGTGGGCTCTCAGCTCAGTAAAAGTTACATAGGAGTTAAGAGTCAGTCAGGTGAAGAGTCAGTTACACAGGAGTGACAGAAGCTGAGACTGGAGTGGGTTACAGCGCAGTCAGAGACAGGATAGAGCAGTGAGAGCTCAGAGAGAGACAGCGATACACAGAAGATACAACTCAGCAGAAGAAGCCCAGAACAGAGAGTGAATTGAACCAGAAGAGTCAGAGGTCGGAAGGAGCTAATCAGAGTGGCTCAGTCAGCAGTAGGTCTCAGAAGGCTAAGGCTGAAGCCTTCTAGGTCTGGGCTTGCAGGTGAAATGTTCTAGATTGTATGAAGGCTGAAGCCTTCCAGTTCAAGGATTAGGACTAGATTGTAAAGAGGACAAAGTGTTCTAAAGCTCCTGGGTTCAGGGCTAAGAACCAGTGATTTAATTAGTAAAAGAATAAACTGTCTTCTGCCCTGAACCAATGTCTACATCGGGTGAATCACCATCAACATCCACATCTATAACTACAAGAGCAAGAGGTGGAGAGTGGATAGGGACTTGGGAAAAAGTACTGGGGACAGCAGAGAGCCCAAAGCAGATGTTACACAGTGTTGTGGAGATCCCAGGCCCTTACATGGAGGCTCCGTTTGGATTTACCCTCAGCTGTTTCTCCTATGGTGTTTGATAATTTTCTCATTTGATAAATGGGAATAATGTCTGCTTTGAAGCATTGCTTCAAGAGTTGAGAGGCCCACCATGAATGGCAGATGCTCAACATGCTATGGTCTCATTTTCTAAGCGTTGGGCTTGCATCCCACTTACCAGCTACATGGCGTCGGGAGCACAGTTAACCTCCCTAAACTGTGTTTCTTCACCTGTCAAGTTGAGTAATGATATTGCTGTCCATGCTGTGTTGCTAAGGAGACTAGATGAAGCAGTGACCCAGAATCCATTGCAAATGCCACATAGAAAGTAAGCACTGACTAAATTATTATTTATTAAGTTCCAGCAGTTACTATAATTTTCTCTATTTTCCCACGTAGCCTATGACATTCCCCAATGTCAGAGAATGCTTTAAATGAGTAGTTTTAAAACATTTTATTTTAAGTTTGAAGAAAATCTGTTTGACCAGCAACATGGCTGAGGTAGGTTTCAAGTTCATCAATTCTTCAGCCTAAGAAGACACCTTACAGAGTGAAGAATCAATCATTCTGCTGCCCACAAACACAGAAAATCTGTTTAGTGGAAGAGTTCTGTTGATGCACCGGGTGAAATCACTTGGATGGGAGCCCCCAGCTCTATCCCTGGCACACGAACTCAGTGTTCAAAGCTGGCGTTTCCTGGCTGAGGTCCCCTTGTCACACACAGGAAAGCTGCTCATCGGAGCGATGAAGCCACAGGCAAGGAGCAGGAACCGGAATCTGTGGTACTTCTGAATAATCCTCTGCTCCCTGCCATCATGTGGACTGGCTAGCCATTTTCTCCCTGAGTTACCTTCACTTCAAACGCCACCTCACAGCTGTGGTTCAGTCGTCTGATAGCTGTGGTGTCGGTGTTTTTCACTTGCTGCCGTAGCGTTCCCTAGAATCTCAGCCACTAGCCTTGAAAGGGCCTCACACTCCACGAATCTGTTTTAGCCAGGCTACCTAAAGATTCCCGAGTCTCTACTACCATTACACTATGAAATGACAGAGTATGGCATCAGAGACCTGGGCCACTAAGATGGATTGTTAGAAAACAATGGGGAGGTGTCTGCTCAGGGCCTGGAGCTTTTGCTCATTACCAAATATTAATAGAGTCTGCTGTGCATCAAGGGCAAACGATCACAGCTACTATAGTAAATGACCCTCCTTCCTCAAATAACTCTTAATCCTGTCAGCGAGTGGGCCAAGCAAAAGGCAATATTATAAGCACGATGCCGGAGTTAAGTCAGTGTGTCCTGGGAGAACGGCCCTGTGTTCCTGAGGGAGTAGAGGCTCAGCAATGTTTTGGAGAGGCTGAGGTGAGTTCCCTGTTGTGAGGTGCTTATGGAAGGAGAGTGGAGAAGGAATCCCTGGTAGAGGGAAGAGTATATGCAAGGGTCTGGAGGTGACAGTACTTGATGTACTTGGAGTGATTTGGTTCAGCTTGCTTGCTGTGTGGATTTTAGAAGCAGGGACAGTGCAGTCACAACCAAACACCTCCTAGACTTGTCCTGAGAATCTTGTCAGAGCCAAGGTCAGTGGGTGACTACAAAAAACAGTGTTTTCTGGACACAGCAAGGTTTGCACATGCGAATTCACAACAGCAGTGACAGTACACACAAGACCTGCACAAACTCAAGCAGACAAATCTCAGCAAGGAGAGGGGTAGGCACAGAGTCCCACCCTTATCTGAGGAGCCATTGCCAACCGATAGCTTCCAGGAGAGGGAGCACCATTTTTATTTAAGGGTGTGGCCCTTGTAGATTAACAAAACCCCAGCGGAAGGCCACACATGCAATTATATGGACTAAGCACAACTTTGACTTTGTGGGTTAAAAGGAAAAAAAAGCACACAAAGTTTGCTGGGTAGGGACAAGAGGTTGCATCTGGGAGGAGTTGGGGGCAAGGGGAGAATATCAATAATATTGTAAAAAATTCTCAAAGAACCAACAGAAGGGAAAAAGAAACAGTAAAACGTGCTTGATCAGATAGATGCAAGAGGCATGGGGGTGTGGCAGCATGAAATGTGCAGTGGGGGTTCTTGCATTTGCTTCCCTCTCTTGATTTAGGATCTGTTTGATGTGCTGTTTGGCAGGTGACATTATTTGTCCTAGCTTTTGTTTTCTTGGAATCACAAGGCTTCTGTTCTCAGATGGTGACTAAGAAGACTAGATGTTTTTATCTCTCTGAAGATGCTTCATAAATTCTTCTTTTTAAATAAAGTAAGAATAATGCAAGTGCAGCTGATTTTACAAAGAAACCCACCCATGTCTTGAGAATTTAATCTCTAAAATAATCTGTGAGTGTGGTGTGCACTCAGGCGTGTGAATGTATGCGTGGAGGACAGAGGTTGGTGCTGAGTTACTCTTTCAATCGTGCTCAGTGGTTTCTGAAATAAGGTTTATCTTTTACCCTGGAGCTCACTCACTGAGCTAGACTGGCTGGCCAGCGGTCCCCAAGGGCCCTCCTCCTGTCTCATCTCTCACAGCTCTGGGCTTACAGATGCAGGGCACGTGACCCTCTTTTTAAATGTAGGTTCTAGGGATTGGATTCGTGTCTTCATGCTTGTGTGTCAAGCATTTCACTGGCTGAACTGTTTTCCCCAGACCCCCAAATAATATTTTTTTTGTACATAAGACTGCTAAGCTGACTCCAAACAATGAGCCATGCTGCTCCTAGCCAGCTTCTCTGAAGATGGAAGTAAGACGGTTTGTTCTTCAGATTTCTAGACTGTTTCTCTTGGCACCACATCATTTGCTTTTTAATGTGGACCCAGGGTTCATTTCATCAGCTTCTGGTACTAAATCAAGAACTCTATGTACTCATCTCCCTTGGAATTGGAAATGCAGACACTTAATTATAACTTTCGATTGCTTGAAATTATAGGGCTAAAGAGTGAGTGGCATGTGTCCCAGAGAAAAACTTTATTTTAAATCCTGAAATAGCCACCTCCGACTTTTACATTCAGCTGAGGCACAGGGAGCCGGGCAGTGTTCCTTGTGAACTCGGTGCTTCTTAAGATGGCTCTGAAGCTTTGAAAGCAACCTTTCTGGAAACAGAGGGTGTGTGTTTGTGTTATATTTCCAGTTGTTTAGATTTTAACAGAAGCCTTCCAAATCACTGGGAAAACCCTGATGGGGAGGGCTAACATCCAGAATGTTGGTTGCAGTGAGAGCTGTGGCCCCTGAAGATGACCACCGATCAGAAGAGAAAGGGCACCAGGCATAGCAAGCACAGCGCAACTGGTGCAGCTCTGACAACTCGGGAGGAGCCGTTCATGTGGACAGCAATGTGCCTGTGCTTTCCCACAGTTATGGAGGACTGAAGCCCACACCAAGCCACTGAGAGGACTGCAGAGGTGACCTGGTGCGTAAGAGCACTTGTTGCTTTTGCAGGTGACCCAGGTGCAATTTCTAGCACCCGCATGTCAGCTCACAACTGTAACTCCTGCCCCAGGGGAAGCGATGCCTTCTTCTGACCTTTCCAGGCACCAGACATGCACACACATACGTGTGGGTTGTCTGAGCTGTTTTGTTCTTTTAATTACTGTGAAGAGACACCGAGATCAAGGCAGCTTACAGAAGAATACATTTGACTGGGGGCTTGCTTATTATTTCAGAGGGTGAGTTCATCATGACCCCACGGTGAGGAGCATGGCATCAGGCAAGGACGGCACTGGAACAGTAGCTGAAAGTTTATGTCTTATCCACACATTGGAGGCAGAGACAGAGACAGACACACTGGGCCTGGCAAGAGCTTTTTGAAACCTCAAAGCTCACCCCCAGAGACATACCTCTTCTAAGAAGAGCAGAACTACTAATTGCTCCTAAACAGTCCACCAACTGGAAACCAAACATCAAACATATGAGCCCATGGAAGCCATTGTCATTAAATCACTGTCCAGGCAAAATAGTCATACACATAAAATAATAAGATAAATATAAAAGAAAAGCACAAGTCACTGAGAGCCCTCACTGGCCTTTGGTGGTGAACAAGCAAGGCGATGCTCAGGCCCCAGCCCTCACCTTCCCTTGGCTTTATGCCTTCCTTCTCGTGTGCCTCTTTCTCGTCCTGCCCCTCCTTTCTAATGACTATAGTCATCGGAGTTCACACTCTAATCTAGTACAATTTCAGCCTCATCAGTTCCATCTATGAAAGCCCTATTTCCAAATAAGGTCCATGTTTTGAAGCTTTTCATTTGGATATAATTATTTGGGGGTGCATCTAACCCCAAAAGACTCCCATTAAAGCAGAAAATAATATAAGAAAACACTTCCTGCAAGTGAAGAGTCTTGAAGATAAACGATTTGAAAAGCCAATGCCAGTGCAGCCATCGGATTTTCAGTAGTCCCGGGAAGACAACCACCCGCCCCGTAATGATTGCAATCTTGTTGCTTATAGGAGCAACTTCGGAAGAAGCTATAATCAAAGATGAGAGCAAAGCCATTTCTGCAAGAGCATCAGCAGAAATCCCTTATGATGATCAAACCTAGTTTGTATTAAATGAACTCCCTTTTAGAGAAATCTTGGTGTTCCATGTTTTCCCTGTAAATGCTCTTCAGTCAAGCTATAAATAAAAGCATTTGTTTGGACTTAATACATGATAAAGATTCCCTTAGGTAGAGAAAGTTTTCTTAGGTAAAGTTTTCTTAGGTATGATCAATCCAAAGGCTTAGCAGTGCAGCCATTGGTGCTCGATTGGCTGGGAAAGGGGGTGTTGAGTGAAAACCTCAGGAGGTGGCACCACCTTCTAGGCACTGTACTCTCTACTTGTCCTCCATGGACATGGCTCAATGGGTGGACCATGCAGGGGTGGACCATGCAGGGGTGGACCGCGCAGGGGGCAGGGGTGGACTGCGCAGGGGTGGACCGCGCAGGGGTGTGTGGTTTTCTCCCGCACCTGTTTATTATATAAATGCTGGTTTATTTAGTTACTTCATTTATTAGACTGTGTTTTCAGAGGGCTGTCTGTGTCATTATTCTTTGTGTCCTTAGCTCCAAGCCCAAGCCTGACCAAGACTCACTGAAGATTTGAGCAGATAAAATGTCCAGGATAGGACAAAACCACACAGATATTGAGATACAGAAATACCCTGGGTATGTTCCCAGATGGCAACATCAGTATTTGAATAAAGGAGGCACTCTCCCTGATCCCACCCTTCCCCCTTCACCTTGACTCAAGTGAGTACCAGTACGAGGAAAACAAAGGAGAGCCAAAGCAAACTGCATTGGCCTTTTGTGTTCTTTAGTCCAGAAAACAGTAACTCAGGTGGCTGCTCTGAACTCAGAAGACTTTGATGCACAGGAAGCTTGTGGAGAGGGAGGTGGTGTGTGGAGACCGTGGGAACCCACGCAATGCGAGCGGTGGAAAATCAGCTGCCGAGTATCTGAGCAGCACCTCAGCCACGCATTGCAGTAGACTCTCCAACTCTGCATGGCTCTCGGCCTACAGGAGTCCTCCGTACTTATGGCCATGACTGACTACAAACCCCAGGAAGCTCGGACTCTGCTGTCCTGGTTGTTGCCACAGTCCAAGACTTAGCAGAACAGATCTTTAGTGAATTCGTTGGTTTCTGAGTTAGTTACATTACTCATAGCCGTACCCAAATATCTGACAAGAAGTGACTTAAGGGGAAGAAAGGTTTTCTTTTGTTCTGAGAATAGACTCCACTGTAGGCCTCTGGGCTAAAGAGTAAGTGGAAGCAGTAAGAGAGGTCCTCGCCCTCCCCAGGGCTTGCAGGATGCTCTGCAGGCTCCTTCTCTTAAGCCCTGGAGGCTGGCTACTCACAGTAAACAGAATGGCAAACTTTCTGCCTGCCCTGTGGTGAATTATGCACCTTTGTCTCTGCAAAGACCACGAGGCCAGGTGCACCCCTCCCTGCCATGCTAATTAAGGCTTCCCCGCCTTTCCCGGAGACGATATTTATTGAGGAAAAAGCCTTTGAATAAAGAGTTTCGTGTCCATCAGACTTCGGACTCCAGAGACTTCTTCTTGCGTCTCATCCCTTCATTCTCGGAGCAGGGATCAGAGTCCACGGCCAGTCCAAGAAACCCACGTCCCGCCTCCCTGCACTCTTTCCTGCGGCTAGTTCAGCTTGAGTCTCCCGCCCCTGGCCAAAGCGGGAGACCAGGCAGTGTCCCGAGCTGCGATGTCTGCGAGGGAGGACCTGAAACAACACTCCACCATAGTAGAGAAGGCTTGGTAGTGCGACTGGTTACATCACAGAGTCTATCAGGAAGCAGAAGCTGCAGGCTGGAGGCAGGGCCAGCTGTAACCTAGCCACACCCTTGCAGCTCTAAGTCAGCAGGCTAGGTCCTGTGTCCACAGCCTCTCAAAACAGAACCACTGAGTGACTGAACATCTGAGCCTGTTAGGGGCATTTCCAAAGGTTGCGTATCAGCTCTGCCCACTTGGCTACGTCTCCTCCACTGAGAATGTCAGCTCCTGGGAGGATGCTTACTTTTTCCTTCTATTGAAAATAATTTTTAAAAAATAATTTTAAAAGCCTGACACAACATTATAAGACAAGGAAGCACCATGAATGCCTTTGAGTTTGTTTTCTATTGACCGTGTACAGCTGGGCACGCAGCCTACCCTGAAAAGTAGTTTGTTTCCCCAGGGAGACTCCCCTGGGGAATTAGATTTCCATTTTCGAGTGGCTCGCTTCCTCTATTTTACAGCAGTCACTGCATTCACGTGTTAGGCTTGGAGCTATAAGCTACCACAAGCGAGGTGTCTTACACAGTGGAAACGGATTGTCTTGGTTCTGGCATGAGAAGTTGCAGGTCTAGTGCCGGCACCAGTGGTTCCTTCTGAGGGCTGAGGATGAACCTCTTCCAGTTCCGCTGTCTCAGACTAGTATGTCACCATCTTCCTACATCTCCTCACGACATCTTCAGATCTGGACCAAGTTCCATTTTCTTACTAGAGCATCAGTTATATTGGATCAGCATCCACCCTAAAGACGTGTGCACCGTCTGCCTTATAGAAATTTCATCTCCAATTATAGTTCAGATGGTTAACACTTCTTTGTTTTCGCTTGTGTGTGTGTCTCTATGCGTGTGTGTCTGTGTGTATGAGTGTGTGTGTGTGTATCTGTCTGTGTGTGTACATGTGTGTGTATGTATGTGTGTATGTGTATGTCTGTGTGTATGTGTGTATGTATGTATATGTATGTGTGTGTCTCTGTGTGTGTGTGTATCTATGTACATATGTGTGTGTGTGTGTGTGTATGTATGTATGTATGTATATGTATGTGTGTGTCTGTGTGTGTGTGCTTACTCTTGTGTGAGTGGAGACATGTACATGCCACAGCACACCAGTAGAGGTCAGAGAACAGCCTCAGGTGTCAGTCATCATCTTTCACCTTTGTTGAGACAGGTCCCTGCTGCTGGGTAACCAGGTGAGGTGGCCCACAGCTGCCTCTGCTGTTCCCTCCCTCCTCATGGTGGAAGTGCTAGGATGATAGATTTGACTAGAGTTTTCTGTGAGTCCTGTTGTTCTGGACTCTGGTCCTTATGGTTGTGTGGCCATCACGTAAGCCAATGAGCTGTCTCCCTAGCCTGACACCTCTTTTTACCCTTTGAAGGGACACAATTGGCCTCTAACCATCTTCATATTTTTGTCACCTTTTTCTTCTGCAGTTTTGTGAGTCCTGGGAAACTATTTAACGTCATTAGGAAACCCTAATAAAATGAGATAAGACATGGAGACTAAAGAAAGAGTGACAAAAGGACTCCACCTCCTTTCTCACTCACAGTATGAAGTATGCTTTGAGTTGGAAAGTGAGTGACACTGTACCACGTGGTTGGTGACTTCCTGTTGCAGTATCTTGCTCTTCTGCCTTCAGGAAATTCAAATCAGCTTTCAATTTTTTGTCTCTAGCTAAGAGACTTCTGGTCTACCCTGTGCTCAGGTGGTTATTTTCTTTGCCTTTTACATCTACTGTTTGCACTCCAGACAACACCACAATAGGCAAATATCAAAGGCACAATGCCCCCTCCCCTTTTGTATATAAAAGACAGTTCCAGAAGGAATACAGAGCCCTTGCAGTAGTTTTTGAAAATAGAAAATGAAACCTTTTTTTACACTGCTAGGCTTTGCTCTCTCATCAGAGTGGGACAGATCGCTGTCTACCCCACAGAGCGAGCACTCTTCTCTTTCGGATGGAAGACATGAATTGTCTGGTATACGACTGATACGAATTTCATATTTAGGCTCAGGAATCATTTGCTGGAAGTCATGCTGTCTGTTGTTAGAACTGCCATATTGGGAGACAAGAAAGCTAAATGCTTCCCCAGACAGAGTCTTGAGGGCACTGAACAAATGCCCTTGTCAACAAGAGAAAATACTAAGGTCGCACCCACTAATAGGAATCTGTTTTCACAGACTACTGTTAGCTATGGATCTTCAGCCTGAAGCTCTGACACTACAGAGGGAGAAGCTGCAATAACAGTCCTCAAACCATCTAGGGACCAGTGAGGGAAATGTGCATGCACCTCCTGTTTAATGGGGCATGAGGTGGGGCTGTCCCTGGAGGCTGAACTGAGGAACAGGCTCCCTGCAGCACAGTAGAAGCTTGGGACTTGGAAGAAAACTATGCTGTACTTGAGGGATGTATATATAAATCAAGGTCATGGCCACATAGCCTTCTGGCCTTTCTGGAGAGTCCATCCATATAAATGACTGAAATTTTGGATAGATTATTTTGGACACAACAGAGGAATGTGCCCCAATTGGAATCAGTTGATTTTCCCCTAAAGGCTTATAGATGCCAATTTTTTTCTAAATTAACATTTCATACCCAGGATCCTGGCTATGGCTTGGGAGCTGGGCAGGGGGATAGATGGTGGGAGGGTGGTGTTACTGCCTTGGATGTGTTAGGAAATGAAGGAAGCCAAGGGAGTCATGCATGATGGGCAGGGCTTCTTTCCCCTTGAGGAGGGTCTGAGGATTAGAAATTCAGCTTTGGGGAGAGCTTTCTACTCCATCACCAGGAGTATTCTAGTTTCAAAAGATTGTAATCAAGTTGATTACAATGAAAAACCTTTTCTGTTTTATGAAAAAATCACCTTTCATGACATGAGAAAAGCCCATTCCGGCGTGTTGCAGGGTATAGCCCTGATGGGGCAACTGAACCTTACCAGTTCACTCTTCCCAGCTGCTTGTCTTCTAACCACTGCATCAGGGACGCAATAGCTTTCCAGCAAAATGTACAGGACCATGTTCAAACCACTGCTAGAACCTTGGAGGGGTCCTGCAGATTGCCATATCAAAGCTATGGCAGAGTTTATTGTTTCTCCTAATTACATGCAAACAGAATTCCACGTTCTCCAAAAGCTCCATTTATAACTCTGTCATTTTACAAGTAAAGCCATTGGAGAAATTGCATTCATGAGTAAGGACTAGGCTTTGAATGATTGCTACACTTTTCTTGATATTTCTTGTTGCATATTTGGTAGAGAACATGGGCCCCAGAGCTATCTCACCTGGATTGGTGTCTTGTATTTTCTACAAAGTACTGGTATAATTTTAGAAACTATTAATCTCACCGCAATTTTCTCATGTCTGAATGTCACTGATAATCTTTTGCCCCTTTCTTTTAGTTTTGAAATTACAATATAATTACATAATTTTCTCTTCCCATATCCTCCCTCCAAGCCCATATACCCCCTCCTGGCTCTCTTTCAAATTCATGGCCCCTTTTTCATTAATTAGTGCTGCATGCACATATATGTATGTATATATATGTATATATATATATATATATATATATATATATATATATATATATATATATATATATTCATTCTTCTGCTCAGTCTGCATAGTGTTACATGTATGTATGTTTTTAGAGTTGACTATTTGGTATTGGATAACCAGTTGGTGTGCTCTTCACTAGACATGACTATTTTTCTCACTGTCAGTATTTTAGTTGCCTATAGTTCTTTGTGTAGGGCTAAAGCCGTGTGGTCTTTCCTCTGTCCACTGCGGTATGTCTATTGTTGTTCTTGTCAGCTGTTGTTTAGGCAGTCATGCTGGTGAAACTTTTTGAGTATAGTTTCTGACATTACTAGGAGACACAATCTCACGGCAAACTCCGTGATCTTCTGGCTCCTACAGTCTTCCCACCTCTCCCTTAAAATGTTCCCTGAACCTTAGGCGAGGGGAATTGCTTAGTGGATTTATCCACTGGGACTTAGTTCCACAACTCTGCATTTTGTTTTCTGTAGTGGTCTTCATTTGTTACAAAAATAATTTTCCTGCACGAGGAGTGAGGACTATACGTACCTGTTTGTATAAGAACATATATTTAGAATGTAGATAGGAATCATGCTGGTTTAGTAAATTAGACTTTGTAGATTCTCCTCCAATAGCCAGACTTCACTAGCATTGAGTAGTTGGAAAGGTCCAGTACCAGGCATAACTTCCTTTTGCTGAGCAGGTCTAAACTTCAATTAGAAAGCTGTTAGCTACTGTCAAGGTATATGGATCAATACTGTGTCCTTAGGGTTATTGTGTCATGCTTGCTTTGTTCATATTGCATCATAGCTGGGTAGGACTCCTTCCCTCTTTTGGAGGTTTGCATGGGGCCTTCTTGTACCACTAAAGACAGTCCTCAGTGACTTTCAGGTCAGTTTCAGCTCAGTGGCCTCTGGGCCCTGTGTCTAAAGTGCATGGTATTTTTAACAACGGGGACTTACCTCCCTGTAGTAGTTAGTTGCTGTGGTGGCTCAGCAAGGAGACAAGGAGGCATATTCATAGGTGCAAACCCTGCCATCCCTCAGCAGAGGGAACCACCACCCTGGTAAGTGCCAAACTGGGCAGTGGAACCCTGAGCATCTGAGCTCAGGTGTTTTTATTGATCCAGAACTCCTCAGGTGTTCTACTGATAGCATGTGCAGATCCTGAGCAATCAAACAACTCCCACATAAATCCAACACATGCAAACAATACAATGGGAGCCCCTCATCTAACAGTGCATAAAAGAATTATTTTATACATAACTAAAAATGAACTTCAAGAATTCCCCTTTTCTGTATAAGTCAATCTATCAAGCTTTTCATATTGTCTTTGGACAGCAGAAAAACATCCCCCACATAAGTTGAACACCTTCAGACAATATAAAATGCCAATACCTAGGAAGCCCCTCACCCAACAATGCATAAAACAATCATTTTATAAAATAAACTTCTACAACACCTCCCACCTATAGGGGACAAACAAGAGCAATAGCACTAGTTTGTAAGTTTGGGGAGTCTCTTGAACAACCTTGACCAACACCTCAAAAGAGGGTTATTATGTCTTGAATTGGAGTTTATGTTAGGTTTCTTTGGTCCTTGGAAAGATCATGGTCAGTCCAGATGAGAAAGTTTCATTTAAACTATACCTAGATATTTATACCCAGAATTGCATGTAATAAAGATTTTTCGGGTAAATAGTTAATCCAGACATCCTTGTTGTTACCTTACCCTCCTCCCCATGCTTCCATATTTATCTTCCCCCTACTTAGTTAGTTAGAGCCCCTCCCCCGTCTCCATAGCTGGGTATAATCCTTTGAAGACAGGATCCTTTTTAGTTGACATTTATTAAATTTTCTCCATAAGGCCAGACCCCAACTGGCTAGCTGGATATGAGAGTGCGTGAGTGTGTGTCACCATGTACACGCTGAGTGTGTATCATCATGTACACGCTGAGTGCCTGCCTACCCTGTGCCCAGCTGCCTGTTTCCTTTGTTCCTTCAGTGGTGACATCTGACTTCTCACCTGATTTGCTTGAGTGCTGATTTGACCTTGTGGAAGCTTGGAATCTGATCCAGGAACCCCATTCATCCAGATGGTCTATGCCTAGCTGCCACTTGCTTAGCATGAGGGATTTGAGCAATGGTGGTTTGCTCAGAGCAGAGGAGGGGCCCAGATCCCTCCCCTGCTGCATTGTGTGACACAACCTTTGGGTACATTTCCTCACTCGCCTGAGATCTACAACTTTGTTTCAGAATTTTACCTCTTAGAAACCAGTAATTTTAGAAACTTTGTGTCTCGTATCTTATGACTTGAATGCTTGCTTTGAAATGCAAGTGCTTGAAACTTCATCTCCACACCGATACAATGTTGATGTTTGTAGATTGAGGCTTTGGAAAGGTCTAGGTTCCCGTGATGGGCTCAGTGGCTTGCGAAATGAGAAATGGAGGTCTAGTTAGTTTCTGCTTTTGTCATGAAGCTTTTCATGTGTTATGAGACAGCAGGAGTGCCTCTAAAGATAAGAAATTTTGCTTTTTCCATTCTCCAGTACTGTGAGGAATATACTTTTCTTCTTCATAAATCACCCAGTTTTAGGCATTCTGTCATAGTTTCACAAAGTAGACTAAGATTCTGTGTGAGCAAGTGGATGGCTTCAGATGTTCCCCTAGTGGGCTTCTAAGGATTGGCTCCCTCCTTAGCATCTTCTGGCACCTTCTCTCCTCCCACTAGGCTTTGGCATTTTGATGATGTCTGGAGTCAAGCCTGTGCACAAAATTAAATGTCAGCCTTCTTGAGTCGCCTCCAAAGTTCCCTGGGAAATCTATATTGACATTTAATGTCTGATTAATATTAGACTCTGGAACTTCAGAAGCCCAATGTGCTTTTGATGAAAGCTTTCTCCCTTTGAAAGAAATTTGGGACAGCCATATTCAAGAACATACTACATAGCTTTAGGCATCTGCTCTTCAAGAGCCCAAGATAGTTACAGGCAAGGGTAAACCAAATCCACAACTGAACCCTACTCGAGACACTGACACAAGGCGGTTTTTCTTGCAACAGTGCTCAGAACTCCCTTTGGTCTCCTGGTATAGTCAGTGTCCTTCACTTGCTGGAAAGCCCTGGAAATGTGCAAGTTTCCCCAGGGCTGGGCTTGCCTTCTAATCAGCATGCTAGCAGGATTTCCACACTCTGAACATTGGTTTCTGACTGATGATCACTTCAGAATGGAGGATGTCTGTGATCTGGGAGAGTTAATGGTCTTTCAAACCCCATTTCAGGGGGAGGATCCAAGGAGAATTAATTGTAAGAAAAACGTGAAAGGGATCATATTCATCAGCTTGCATCACTTGGACTTTGAAACAACTAATTTGTGCAGCCTTTCTAAGTGAGATGACTTTCTATAAATCATCTGAAGCGATTTCATGTTATAAGTCAGATGCATTAAATATAAGCTTTGAATTTTCACATCGGTTTAGCTGTCTTTAGTATACGGAGGGCTTTAAAAGAAACTCGTACAAAGTAGTTCCCACTGACCTGCTTTGGGAGCATTTTAAGGCAAGGTTTCACAGTCCCCCCTCACATTATTTCAAATATATTTCCTTACATCCCAAAGGTCACAAGGGTCATTGCCTGCATCTTGTGCAGACTGGCAATACCTATCCAGCTCAGTGAGAACTGCTTTCTGAGCCCTTGCATGATCACCAAGCTCCCTGACAGCAAGGTCCTGTTTGACCTTCAGTCATCAAAGCAGGGATGTGTTAATCAGCATTCCCATTGATGCTTCTGTTGTAAATTTTCACAGAGAGCGGGGGTCTGAGATACACAGATCATTTGTTACATTTAATTCATTTAAAAAATGAAGCTCACAGGGCCCAGGAGAAGACTCAGTTAGTAAAGCACTAACTTTACAAGTGTAAAGACCTGAGCATCAACCTATATAAAAAGACCTAGAACCTATATAAAAATTCAGGCACACAGTGAGGTGGGAGATGGAGGCAGACAAGTGCCTGCAACCTCATTTGGCAAAGTTCCAGGCCAATGAGAGACCCTCTATCAGTGTCTTAATTAGGGTTCTATTGCTGTGATCAAACACCATGACCAAAACCAGCTTGAGGAAGAAAGGGTTTATTTCAACTTACTGCTTGTAGCCCATTATCCAGGAAAGCCAGGGCAGGAAGTCAGGCAGGAACCTGGAATTAGGAAATGATGCAGAGGCCATGGAGGAATTTTGCTTACTGCTTTGATCTCCATGGCTTGCTCAGTTTGATTTCTTACACAACTCAGGACCACCTACCCAGGGGCGGGACTTCCCGCAATGATCTGGTCCTCTCACATCAATCATTAATTAAGACAATACCTACAGACTGGCCTATGGGTCAATTTTATGGAGGCATTTTTCAATTAAGATTTCCTGTTCCCAGATATGTCCTTGTCTGTATCAATTCAACAAAACCAAGCACCACAGTCAGACAGAAAAATGGAATGTGCCTGAGGAATGACACTGGAGGTTGTTCTCTACCATCACATACACATGACCACATGTGTACACGTATACCCCCACACATGCACTCACAGGAACACACACACACACACGCGTGCATACACACAAACTTTAAATCTTCATAAAACAACTCTTAGAAGTACATTTAGTAGTCACTGGCTTTTGACAAATGATAGAAGAATTTTTCTCATGATCATCTCTCTGACCTGAAGATCTGACCCAATTAAATCACAGATTAAATAACAACAAACAGGATGGAATTAAGACTTTTGTGCAAGATAGGGAAAGACGCCTCAAAATCATCACCTACGCAGGCTGGGACTGGTTGACTCCGGTTCAGTGTACCAGTTCGGAACAAGTGAGAAAACGCTGTTTACGTGAGACTGTAAGGCTCCTCTAAAGACCTGTCCGAGGAAGCCTGTGTGTCCTTCAGTGGCGTGAGCGTGCAGGGCCATGGGGATGAAGGCCTTTTCTTTGCTTCTCCCCTTCCTGCTTTCTTCCTTCCCCTTCCTTTCCCTGAACTCTCCTCCTCCTCCATCCTCTCTTCCTTCCTTTTTGTCTCCATATAATATACTGCAACTATATTAGTGGGAGTCACTATGGTAGAACAGCTCTGGAATATAGGCCACCTCGAGTGGCTTTTAAGTTGGAACTGGTCATTAGGGGAAAATACAAGCCCCCGTATTCTTTCTTGGTTTGCTCTATTTAGCTATTCAACCCTTGGGGAGCTGCAACAGCTTTTGCTTCAGTTAGTTGGAGATTTGGGGAACAATTCCAAAGCGATTGAAGTCTCTTTTCCATTGAAGCTTAACTCTGCAAGGTGTCATCGACTGTGGGAATGGCCTAGAGCTAAGAGGGGGTTGAAGCGTGTGTTGGACCCCAGATTTCTCACCTTGAGCAGAAGGCATTTGTCTGCTTCCCTTTTCTTACTCTGACAGACTCCAGCTAACATTAACAGCTAGCAAAGCTCCCTGGAGTTCTGACATGTCTTATGCCACACATCACTGGATAAAAACCCTCCTCTCCAAGGTGTGTGGCCTGGTTAATGTTTATCTGCTCACTGAAGCTGGAGGACCCTGGGCTGGACTTCCTCTCTCCCTATATGACCTTACAAGGTCTCTTCCTTCTG
Source organism: Cricetomys ansorgei (assembly GCA_026225945.1). NCBI lineage: Eukaryota > Metazoa > Chordata > Mammalia > Rodentia > Nesomyidae > Cricetomys > Cricetomys ansorgei. The sequence continues at coordinate 228,202 of JAMJFZ010000728.1, read as the reverse complement.
GAACCTATAAACCTCTGCTTATGCAAGCAAGGCTTCCTCAAGACTTTTGGCCCTAGCCAATAACACCGGGCCACCCATATCTGGTTGTGAGCCCCCTATGTATAAATGGAGCTCTCCTGGTTATTGTCCTAGCCTATAACATGGACCACATAAGGCATTTCCCCATCCCCTCTACCATAAATCAATCTCTCACTCTCTCTCTCTCTCTCTCTCTCTTCCTTGCTTCAATAAATGAGCTGCTCACTGCTTGGCTTTCCTGGGGAGGGGACCAGAAAGCAGGGACCCACAATGGACATGTATATTTTTGTCTTGATTTATACTTGAGAACCTGAGGTCCAGAGTGGCTAAGTGGTTCTCCTGAAGCGACTCAGCGACTCAGCCTATTGGTTATACAGCCTCAATGAAAACCTGTTTGTCTGAGGATCCCATGCTGACAGACCTGCCTGGGTCCATACTGAGTTCTTTTGTGAGATGTAATTACTGATGTTATCCAGAGCAGATCCCTGCACAAATCTTCTTACTGCAGTTCCCTGATGTGCAGGTTGTACAGGTTCAAGATGGTTTTTGAAAACAAGAATTCCAAAACTAAGTCTGTGGCTGTGCCCAGGGCTTTGTATTACTTTGTGTCCCCTGAAAATTGAGAACCTCTTTAGCAAGAACTTCAGGTGTTTTCCTCAATGGATCTGCAACTGTCCTGTTACCTAATTTGTTCTGCTTCCTTAGGTGCTCAGGCACAAAACATGAAACTTCAGAGCCAAGAGCTGGGCCTCAATATTCCCTTTCCTCCAAGCCAGAGCTGAGGGTGGGCAGGAATGTTAATTCATTAAGAAGATTTTCTTGGGCTTTACCTTATGTAGGATTAGTAGCAATTTAGACTTTCTGAGTAAGTCATCCGAAGCAATTTCCTCCTTTGAAAATCTGAGAGCTTGTCTCGGGAAGGTAACCAAGTCCACTGTTACCTCAGTGGCTGCTGATAATATGGATTGCTTCCAGGGACCCACTGCCTCTCAGGGTTAGAAGTGAGGGAAGAGGGAGGGGCAGCTCTGGGGTGGGAGCACACAGAGCTACCATACCTACAATTAGGACAGAACGTATCTTATCTGAACACAGGCTCTTCACATTTGCCTTCGTAGGGAGGGCAATTAAAGCTAATAACAAGGACAAGGCAGTGGGCTCCAGGAGTAGACTTCCTGGGGAGAGAATGTCTGATACTTGGGCCCCATTCCCAAGGGTTATACAATAGCTCTACAACAAGGGTTTGAGAACATGACCTTTGGGAAACATTCACATTAGAATGCTATCGAGTGGGGAAAGTTTGGAGAGTCCGGTCATATCAGCAAAGGGAGCTCAGATCTCATGGGTCTAGGACCTCATCGATCCTGTCTCCTCCCCAGTGTGCAGGTGCGCACTGTCAACGAGATACGTGTTCCTCTTGTCTCCATCAGGCTGGACCTACAGACAAACCGCAGGGGCTTCTGTCTGGGATCTTGTGGAAAAAGGTGTTCTTTGCTTACTCTATTCATTTCCTTTAGAGAGGGTCTATCCTCACAGATGCCAGAATTACTGCCTCCATTCTTCAAACTCCTGGGGTGAGTAAATGACTTCATGTATTTCATTGTACATTCCCCCACATATCACAGTCCTAACCACTTAGTGCCTCTGAATTTGACCATGTTTGAATGAAATATTTTAAAAGATGATGAAGTTGACAAAATATCATTACTATAACCATAATCTAATAATTCTTATGTCCTAGTGATAAGAGACTAAGACAGACGGATATAGAGACACAACCACGTGGCGATGCAGCAAAAAGATGGCACCTGCCAGCTGAGGGAGGGCTCAGAAACAACCAGCCCTACTCACACCCTAATATCAGATATGCAGGCTCCAGGAGCCGCTATTGTTTAAGCCAGCAGAGGTGGCTCTTGGTGATGGCATTTACACCAGGCTGAGATAGTGGTCCTAGGCTTTTCTGGGGGGTGCTGTGGGTATCTTGCACATTTTTACAATTAGTTTTGGTCTTAATTAACATAAGAATTATATGAGCCAATGGAGTGCCTGTGTCGTATTTCAGTGCCCGTGTGCTTTCCCCCTGCATGTGTGCATTGTACAGTAATCTGATCATTTATTACGTCTGTCAATCCACTTCCTTTTAAGTTTTTTAAAGTTTTTTTTTTTTTAATTTTTTTGTGTGCACTTACTCACGTTTGTGTGAGCATGCACGGACATGTGTGTCATGGCATGAATGTGGACTTAGGACAACCTTGGTCATTCTTGCCTTTCCCCATTCTGAGACAGGGTATCTTTTGTTGTTTCTGTCATATGGCTGTGGAGCTCAGGGTCATCCTCCTGCCTCAGCCTCATGTCTCATGGTAGGAACGCTGGGTCATGGATGCATGTCATGGCATCCAGATTTTCGTGTGTGTTTTAGCCATCCAACCCTGGGTGTTAGATTCACACAGCCAGCTCTCTTACTGGCTGGGCCATTTCCCTGGCCCAATATCTCTGAATGAGTTCCCACACATAAACCTTTTAGAATCTGCTCCCCTCTCTGTTCTCCCTAATTCACTCATAGAGGCAGGACTGTGAAAATTTGGAAAGCACACACAAATCTCCCTCCATCCTGTTCAGTATCTGCAGACTGCAGCCATCACGGGGAGGTCAGGTTTTAAGGAGCTTTTTGCATACAATAGATTTCCTTTTTTAAGATAGGAGTGTTTTCTATCAGAACATCTGTGAATTTATTCAAGCATGTCATTGGTACCATGGCTCATATGTTCCAGAAACTAAGTCAGGAAAGATACTTGCCTTCTTTTGGAACCTAATTTGTTTTTAAACCTTACTACGTCCTGTGTTGGTTTGGAGACTGATTTCAGCCAACTGTTTATAATGGATCACTCAGTGACATTTCTAAATCAATATGGGATTTACCTTGTTCAGGCAAAAAAAAAAAATAGGGTCTCTTTGTACCGGGAAGAAATATTTTGGGGTGAAGTTGATTTGTCAATCATAGATGAGTTCACTCCTGGCAGGATTAAAGCATTTGATTAAACTGCCATTTATGGGAATCATTAGACTCCCACTGTGCACGCTTGATTGCCTGTGTGCTTAATGCTTGCATCTCATTTGCGAGGCACTGTTCAGAACTTGGGAGTGGAGCATAGCCTGTTGCTACTTCCATGTACCCTGGATTTTTCAAACTCTCCAGTTCTGAGATGCTCAGAGACAGCGGTGAACACAGTTGCTCATGGGCTAACAACAATGAAGATATCACTAGGAATAAGGGCAATTATTTAGTCAAAATCATTTGTAGCACCAGCTTGAGCAACAGTAGCTATGGAATACGTAACGTGTGGATAGCATTTCATTAATCTGCACCCCCACCATGCTTGCTTGAAATGAGCTCTAAATGAACATGAACACTAACAACAGAGATCTGCCTCCATAGAACTGTTGCCATGCCAACTACTTCATATTCATTCTTTCTGGTGACATCCTTGATTGATTCTTCTGGGAACTTTGGTTACCACGGAAGCTTAAGGCAGGCTATTTACTTATTTACTTGTTTTTGTCTTGCTGTCTTGACAGCAACATCTCTCTTTTCTCCTAGGGAAATACAGATGAATCTTCATGGTGGGTATTATTTCAACTTACGCTTGTAAATTTTATTATTAAATATTTATCAAAATAAAATAAATGATGCTATTAATTGTGACTCTGATAAAGCTCTCTCCCAAGATGCTGGCTTCAGGGAACAGAGCCAGGGCTGCCTGTGTGAACCACTAGATGGAGCAGCCAGAGAGAGCATTTGTATTCAGCTTCATAAATAATTGAAGAAATAAATAATGGGCTCTTGATGGGTCTGTGGATAAAGTAATGACTGTTTGCCTTTCCTGACAACTTTGGTAGGCATCTTGGGAATGAAATATCATCTTGACAGCCTCTTATCTGTCTAGGACAAAATCAATTATGTTTCTAGTTAAATGTATTAGGAAGAGAAAAACTTGATTTAAACTTAGGCATGAGTTGTTTAATATTTTTAGGGAACTTTCTACTTCTCTGAGGGCAGAAATGAAGACAACAAGGAGCATTTTCTATTCTTTTCACTCCTGGGTGAAAGCATCCCTCCCCATGAGGTTTCTATGATTTCCGTGCCATCGGTGTTAAAACTTTTCAGGTTAAATATTGTCTTCTTGGTGCTGGAAGCAACGAGAAACTTGAATATATTTATGGTGCTTAATCGATGGTCAGTGTAAAGCACCATTCTTTCATTAACGAAGTATATTTATAGATATAAATGATAGGATCATTTACATAGTCACTGTCAAAGCGTACGTACAGCCTCTGCTGGAGCCCCTTGTAGAACAAACACAGGACCCTGTCTAGAGGCCCCTTGTTATTACCTACACAGTCACCCATTTGACTGCAAGTATGTCTTTGTAGTGCTTGAATAACCTAAGCCCGTGGTTCTCAACCTTCTTAATGCTGTGACCCTTTAATACAGTCCCTCATGTTATGGTGACCCCCATACCATAAAATTATTTTCATTGCTACTTTATAACTGTAATTTTGCTACTGTTATAAATAATGATGTAAATATCTGATATGCAGATGGCCTTGGCAACCCCTGTGAAAGGATCGTTTGACCTCTGAAAGGGTCATGACTCATAGGTTACACACCGCTGATTTAAGCTTCGATGCAAGTATGTACCTAAAGTGACTAGTGAGAGCAGACTGGCTGTGAATGTTCTTAGTACTTTTATTTTACCTTTCCTTGAGGCTAGCTGCAACAGCTTCACAGGAGCCACTCCTCAGCAAGCATAGCAGCAGTGAGTGTGGCCTGTTGTGTTTGATCCAGCCATTCCAGGACTTGGCATTTAACCCACCCAACTTATACACACAGCCGAAGGTGTACTGTAAAGATTTTAAAATTGTAGTCTATGTGTAAAAAAATAGAAATCCAGAAGCAACATAAATGTTCACCATTCAGGGGTAGAGGATGAGGGAGTATCTATCTATACATGCAATAGAAAGGATACTGGTGTTCAGACAGATGGACAAGGCTCATTTACATGTACTGATATGTAGTTCCTGTACCGATATTTCAATGTTCAGGATGCATCAGGAAAATTGCAGGATATTTTTTTTTGTGATGCGACATCATTTGAATAAAAGGTGAAGGATTGTTAACCGTATAGATGCACACATGTCAGTATAATTGGGCAGCAGAGAGAACTTTGAAAAAAATAGAAGAAAATGGCATGCTATCAAGAAACAGGACCAAGGGAAAGGCTGAGATGCTTTTCCTGCTTCATTCTTATCTTGTGTTCTTCTGTACGGCTTGTCAACATTGTGCAGGTGAGTGTGTGTGTGTGTATGTGTGTGTGTGTGTGTGTGTGTGTGTGTGTGTGTGTGTGCTTGTATACATATGTGCGTAAGCCAGAGGTTGATGCTGGATTTATTTTTCTATCACTCCCACCTTATTTTTCAAGACAAGGTCTTTCATTAAACCCAGAGTGCATCAATTCTCTAGGCTGGCCAGCTAGCAGCCTCCTGAGACCCTGACCCTCACTGTCTCCCCCATCCAGTGCTGGGCTCACAGATGTGTGCTGCTATACCTGGCTTTTACCTGGTGCTGGGGATCAGAACTCAGGCCTTCATGCTTGTCCAGCAAACACTTCACCTACTGAGTCATATCCACCATCCCATATTTGACTGCTTTTCAAAAGTCTTACATATACAGTATGTTATTTTAAAGAGAGACGATAAAAGAGGATTGCCCATCTAGGTGGCTGTGTGGACTCTAGTATGGACCACACTGAGTACTTTGTGAACTCCCTTTAGGCAGAACTGCAGCCACTGCCTTTTCCCTGAGATAGAGAAGCCCTAAGGAGCTGAGTTTGAAGAACTTTTTGCTGAAGAGCCAAGAAAGCTCTTTGCCCCCAGTGCTCCCTGTCATCTGCCTGTCTCTTCTGGCAGGTGTCGTTACCCACCGCTACCTGTGAGCCTTGTGCAGGGCAGTGTGGTACCACTACAGGATGGAGCCTCATCTAAGGCAGTGTGGTACCACTACAGGATGGAGCCTCATGCAGGGCAGTGTGGTACCACTACAGGATGGAGCCTCATCTAAGGCAGTGTGGTACCACTACAGGATGGAGCCTCATCTAAGGCAGTGTGGTACCACTACAAGATGAAGCCTCATCTAAGGCAATGTGGTACCACTACAGGATGGAGCCTCATCTAAGGCAGTGTGGTACCACTACAGGATGGAGCCTCGTGCAGGGCAGTGTGGTACCACTACAGGATGGAGCCTCATCTAAGGCAGTGTGGTACCACTACAGGATAGAGCCTCATCTAAGGCAGTGTGGTACCACTATAGGATGGAGCCTCGTGCAGGGCAGTGTGGTACCATTATAGGATGGAGCCTTGTGCAGGGCGGTGTGGTACCCTACAGGATGGAGCCTCATCTAAGGCAGTGTGGTACCACTACAGGATAGAGCCTCATGCAGGGCAGTGTGGTACCACTACAGGACGGAGCCTCATCTAAGGCAGTGTGGTACCACTACAGGATGGAGCCTCGTGCAGGGCAGTGTGGTACCACTACAGGATGGAGCCTCGTGCAGGGCGGTGTGGTACCACTACAGGACGGAGCCTCATCTAAGGCAGTGTGGTACCACTACAGGATGGAGCCTCATGGGCCCAAGCATCAGTTTCTTGTGGTCTCTGAGGCTTTCTCTCTGGAATAGACTGAAAGGGGCAGTGTGAGGATGCTTCTCCCCGCTTCTCCCCAGGGACGCATCATTGACTTCATTGCTTGACTCACAGCCCTGCTGCAGTGAGGGTCACAGAGAAGTGCTGACTCTTCCAAGGTGGCAGTTGTTGCCACTGAAATACAACCAGTGATGTGGGCCCAAGACATCTTTGGTCTAATGCCTGTGTATACTGTGAGCACTTCCACATAGCAAAGTAAAAATGGTGCCTCTACGATGGGCCTGCTGCTTAGTCTACGGTACTAATCTGTGCGGGTTGTGGATGGCGTGCTTTAGGTGTGTGAGAAATTCATCAATGTGCATGGAGGAAGGGAGAGTGGATTTGGGAGCAGCCAGGGCTGGCGCAATGCCTTTCGGTGGAATGGGTAGGGCTAAAGAGTCCTGGACTTGTCAAAGATGATCTTTCTGATAAATTACAATTTGAAGCTACAGAACTCAGCTGCATACTTTCCAGGGGAATGGTCATTCATTACACTTCCTCTAACAGGCATGCTTCTTGCTCCCCGCCATCAAGCAAATAAACACAAGCTATCTGTCTTTGTAGAATTTGTTTTCACCTCCCTACTCTGCTGTAACTCTATTAAGACTCTAGTTGTTCTAGCCAACTTATGTTACCAGCGCCTAGATCTCTCAGAGGTGAGGGAGGGTTCAGTGCTGTAATGGGCTGGGTTGGGCCAATCTTCCGGTGTCTACGGTGTTTGGCAATGTTTGCATGAAAGAAGCCATAGAGAAATTACCTCAAGGGGAACTGTGCATTGGCAGTAGAATTCCCAGGCAGCTGGGCTTGTGTTTAGTGACTGCAGGATTCCTGAACAAGGGCAGGGTGTTTTGGTGAAAGTCTGCCCTGAATGTTTAACAATTAAAAACTAATTAACTTATTTATCACATTCACTTGTGTATGTGTGGGGCATAGAAGTCAGAGGACATCTTGTGGAAGTGGGTTCTCTCTTTCATCATGCGGGTTCTGGGGATCAAACTCAGGTAGCAAGGCTTTGTGGGAGCTGCCTTTACCCTCTGAGCTATGTCTCAGGCCCTGTGAGTGGAAGCTGGTTAACTGAAGCGAATGGCCTTTATTGTGAGTTCTGGCAGCCTATGTCAAATGTGTCTGCTGTTTCCTCCATCATGGGGAGCATTTTACTGATGGGTCCTTGTGATGATTTAGGTTTGAAGTGATAAAGTGGCCCCCAGCCAGATTCATGCATTAAAGGTTGGGTTGACACTTGATGGGATTTTGTGAGGTGATTGTTGTGAATGTTTTGGGGTCTCTTTGTTCATGTCTCTTTGAAGGGATGGGTTCAGGTGAGAGACATGGCTTGAGCAGAAGTTTCTTTAGCAAGGTAGCATAAACAAATCCAAGTCAAGCAAGCACTCTTAAAAGAGACTGGAGTTGACTGCCCGAGGTGGGGGCAGCCTAGTGGGCTCTGAATTACAGGTTTTCAAAAGAAGTTTTCATGAATATTTATGAAGTGGATGTCATAGTCACGGGGTAAGGTGAACCCTTTTTCTGTCCCAGATGATTGGGGACTCAAACTTTCATTCAGGGTAGTTTCCCAATGCAACAATGTAAGTGATGTCACAATGACATCAGGTCTCTTGAGGACCCTCTGATAATGATAATGATGGTAGTGTATGTCATGTGTGTGCGTGTATGTGTGCGTGTGTGTGTGTGTGTGTGCGTGTGTGAGTGTGTGAGTGTGCATGTGTGTGCGTTTGTGTGTGTGTGTGCGCATTCATGTGAGTGTGCATGTGTGTGGGTGTGTGCATGCATGTGAGTGTGCGTGTGTGCGCATGTGTGACTCTCCTGGTAACCTAGCTCTTGACATAATGGAGGACATCGTAGCTGTAACTTCAAGGATGGTTAACCATGAAAGGGAACTCCAGTCCTGACCATGAGCAGACACAGTCACCAATGGGCAGCTGTGATTCCCTGTACCACCTCATGTCTACATCCTTGTCTATGGGGCAGGCTGGGCAGGTTCTTTCCTGGAACAAGCCAGGGCTCTTTTAGAAGCCAGTCTTCCTTACAGCTTGTGTGTGGTTTTAGATGCATTAGGAGCATGTGTAAAGGGGCCACCGTGCCTAAAATGTGTTCCTGAGGAGAGATGGTCGCAGGTGCAAGTTAGAAACTGCCAAGATTGAGACTGCCTCTGCTGAGTTCCACAGAGTCATAGTCTTATTGCCTAGTCGGTGTGGCTATCCCATCAGCCCCAGGGGCTCCATCAATCCACCTCCATGTTCCCCGCCTTGCACTGTGAATTGGAACACTCGACATTCATGTTATGTAACGCATTTGTTTCTACTGTACTGTTCAGGTCATGAGGACTCGAACTTCATCAACGGCTTAAATCTCTGACAGTCTTAGCTGAAGCTGAAGCTGCACGGAGGGCGTGTCTTTGAAGGGTATTTGTGTTTGTTTTGTTGTTTGGGATATTTTGTGTCACTCCAGCTGGCCTTGTACCTATTTTCCTCCTGCCTCAGCTTTCCAAGTGCTCAGACTGTAGGTGTGTACCACCATGTCTGTCCCTTGGTGTGTCCTGCTTTGGTCTGTCAGATGCTCTCTGTGCCTTTTCTCTGCCATGAGCTCAGTTCTTAGTCGCACCACACAATCCTCACCATGGTGTCTGAGTCACCACAGGCAGAAACGGTGAAGCTGAGTCTCCATTGACAGAAACCATTGAAACTGCTGTGAGCCAAAATAAGTGTCTCCTCCTTCAGGCTGATTTTCTAGGTGTTTAGTCACAGTGACAGAAAGAGACTAACACAACCCTCGTGTCACTGTAGTGTTTGGATTGTATGCTGAGTGTGCCTACTGCCAGCCACCCAAACTTCTAGACACCTCATGGGTTCATAAATTATCCCTGAGCCATGATTGTCATTCTCGAGTTTAGGTGCCAAGGGTCATTGCAGAAAGTTGTGTGAGAGCTGCAGGGCTCAGCTGTGACCTTCCCACTCTTTTTGCTTAGGGGGCAAGGGGATGGAGGACTGGCATCCCTGCTCCCTCTTCTGCTGCAGAAGCCTTTCCTCCTTCACCTCTGCAGCCTGGTCGTTCCTGTGAAGCCGTCACAGGACAGTGTAGTTTTCCTCCTCGCACTCAGCTCCTTTCTCTGTCTCGGTTTACAAGCCACAGTGGAGGCTTTGTGTATTTCATACTCTCTGGGACTAGCTTTCCCCCCATAACTTGCATTTTAATAAGGACAGAATATAAAATTTAAGAATAAAAAAAATTTTCAGGATTGCTGCATCTGAAACTAGCCCTCTTACCAAGCCATAGGAGCATCCTGTGAGAAGCGACATGAGTGTCTGGGTTACACCATAGCTTCACACAGGACTTGTAGTATGGCTCTTACTATTAATTTATAGTTATTATTTTGGATGCACATGTCTGAAATTCCTAAATACTGTTTATCTTTTTTTTTTCAATATATGCTATCATTTATTTCAACTCAGTGACACAGAGTTTAGTGTCTCCTGGTGTGGCAAAGAAATACACTTATGATAACCACTTATATTTGAATTTTGGAGAAACAACAAATAATGACCCTGAAATTCAAGGTCATCTCTCAAGCCTACCCTGGTGTCAGTTCCCACACAGGTGTCATCTGAGGAGACGTTTCCTGTAGCCTAGAGCATCTCTTCCCTACAAGAATGTCGCGCTCTCTCCTCTCCATTCTGCAAGCTTAATATCATCCTTGCTTTTCTTGGGACCCCTTGAGGATTCGCCTCTATTCAACTGTGAAACTTGGCATGGGACTCCTTTGAAATATTTTATGCTGTGCACTTGTTACTCCTTTCTCCCCTTGTTGAAGACATTTGCTACATTCCTGAAAAATAAATAACAAATCAAGGGCAAACAAAAAGAAAGGTAGATCTACATTTCAAATCCCCTTTCAAAGAAGTTGAGGATAACTTTCTTTGCTTCTCCTGGATTTTTTTTTTTTTTAATTATCAAAATTATCTCTCTGCTTCTATGGCTTACAGAAGTAAATGGCTTTTGTGATTAATTAAACTGATTCAGTTCCACTTCATAATACGGAGAAGCGCAGCTCTTGCTCATTGGTTTGCATCCAAAAAGCAATAGAAGTGCTTGCTTAACTGGCCTCACAGTGTAAGTTGCTTTTTAAAATGGCAAAGAGACATAGTTATTTCTTAGGTAAACTGAGGCACCAGTACTTGCCAAAAAAAGTTCTCAACTCAAATGTGAGGAAATCAGATCTCTCTTTTCTGAGTCTTTAATAATGGGAACAGGAGAGCAGCAGAGGCTGAGACCACATGAAGACTCATGTCTGTACTCCCGAGGCTAGTGCACCGAGGCCAGGCTAAGACACAGGAGCACCAGATACCTTCCAGCATGCTACCCATGCTCACTACTCCTTTCCTCCCAACGGTGTCCTTGACCTTTGCCCTTCACCTCCTTCTTTTAGCGTAGCACCCAGTAGTTCTCACCACTTTCTTATTTTATCTTTATATATTCTCAGGTTGTTAAAATTTATCCAAAAACCCTCATGAGTTTTCAACTAGTATTGTTGAGAAAATGAAATGTTCATGTGGAATTGAATGGAAGTAGATCCTTTCTTACAACACAGAAAGCCACTCAAAGTGAACTGAAAACTCGAAGCTAAACAATACTGAATGTGTAACATTCCTAGAAGGAGACGTGAGAAGGCGGTTATGATGTAGTCCTTGGCCATAGTTTCCAGGTTCTGACATAAACAAGGCGGTAAAAGGTCAGCAAAAGTGAAAGTCAGCAAGCAGTATTACACCAAATGGTGAGCTTCTGCATATCAAAAGAAAGAACCAGTAGTCTATGGTAAAACCTTTTGCAAATCATATAGCTACCATGGGTTGATAACTGATATCTCAGTAACAGAGCTAAAAGTAGCATAAAACTTTGAAACACAGAAAGAAAAAGCTTCAAGCCCCCCCGCAAACAGAATAAAACAACAAAAACAACAAAGTAGCAAATTACAAATGAAAGCCTAGATTAAAAATATGTGAAGGATTTAATAGGCATTTACTCAAGACAGTATGGAAATAGCCACACTATGTATGGAAAAGTTGTTATGTTTCTGATGATCAGGGAAGGCAAGTCAGGATCACAGTGAGATACGCCTCGTGCTGATTAGAAATGCTACCTCCCTAAAACAACCTCAAACAACAAGAACAGCAAATACAAATGCTTCCAAGGATGTGGAGCAATTGGAATCCTTTTTGTACACCATTAGTAATACTGAAATCATACAGACACTGTGGAAAGCAGGATGGACTCCCACAGAGCTGCTCTATTCTCCAATAGTCCCTCTTCTCTGTGTGCAGGTGTTATGGTTGGTCTCAGCTCTCAGCTGGATGAGATCTAGAATTGCCTGAGAGTCAAGTCTCTGGGCATGCCAATGGGGGTTTATCTTGATGGGCTAAATGAGGTAGAAAGATTGGTCCACTGTGGCTGGCACCCTTCCTGGGATGGGATCCTGGACGATATAAAAGGAAGACAATTAGCTGGGCACATACATTCACTGCTTTCTTTTCTCTAACTGCAGATGTGGCCAGCTGCTTCAAGCTGCTGCTACCATCACAATGGACTAATGTGTAGCCCATGAGCCAGCATAATCCTTTTCTTCCTTATGTGACTTATGTCAGGGCATTGTATTATAACAGTAAGAAAATAAACGACTGCAGTCTTCAAAAGAATGGGAACCAGGATCTGGATTGACATCTACATTCCCGTTTCCTGAAGGAGTCTTCCCAGCCGTTAAAACAGAGAAATGATCTAAATACCCATTGGCAAATGAACAGACAGAATGCATTATGCATAAGTCAACCTTAGGAACCTGTGGCATTGTGTGACAGCGTGGGTAATCCTGGAAGACATCTGGAGTCATAAAGACAGCACGGAGTCGCTCACTTGATATATCTAAAATGATCACAGTTACAGAGTACACTCATGGTTTCCAGGAGGTGGGCAGGGAAACGCCATAAAACTTCCGTTATGAAGACAGAAAAGGTCTAGAGACATCAGGCTTACATGTTGTTCCTACACACGGGGTGCTACGCCTGTAGCATGCTGACATGAGAGTAGATGTCATGTTAGGTGATCAAGTGCTCTTATCCAAAAATTAAGTTTAAAGTTGCTCCTTCTTTGCCCTTATCTCCACGGATTTGAGGAGGGTTTAGCAAGTGACAAGTCAAAGTGCTTGCAGGTGAATATACAGATTTTTTTTAATTTGAGGTTTTCCAGGAGGCACTAGTCCCTTGATATAAGTAAATTCAATAACGTATTTTTACTGGTCGTTTCTGCCTTGCTCATCAGAACCTTAAGAGTCTGGTCCCGTGAAAATTCTTCTGTTCTCACTTCTCTGCTTGTTCATGACAGAAAGATTTCAGCCTTAACCATCAATCGTGTCCCTGTCCATCAGCTTCAGGACTGCTGACACTGTCTTATAGTCACGAGTGCCTGAGGTGTCAAATCCTATCGCACTAATTAGTTTATAATGAAGACTGTAATTGCTACAGTGATGAAAAAAATCATGCACTCTCTAATACATTCTCTGCAACCGAGACACATGGAATCCAAATTATATTTAGATGATTACTTGGTAGGCATGGAATTAGGAATGAGGGTCGTCACGTGCCCTCTAGTATATGAGAATGAGCTTGGCAGGCATGGAATTAGGAATGAGGGTAGTCACGTGCTCTCTAGTATATGAGAATGAGCTCCACAAACAGACTTGTTAGCTGTGGCAACAGGAGTCTTCTAGCATTCAGTTCTAACTTTGTGTCCTTGGTTTCCCTTCTAAGCCTCATGGTTTCTGCAGTACACACAGCACGAAGCCCCCTTGAGCCTCTGCCCATATGCTATGTCTTTATTTATCTGAATAAGGTTTTACAGGATTGTATCCTGATTGAATTTCATGTGGTTTCATCAAATATATTCCTTTGCTGTCCCTGCAAAACCCAGTGAGGGGCTCACGCCTGCACTCAGTTACCTGCAAACCCAGCAATATGAGGGTTTTACAATGCACTAGACTTTACATCTTGATATGTGAGGGCTCACAGACTTACCTCAAACCTGAACCCATGTGCAAACTTCAGAGTATAAGGGTCTTATACATACACTCAGTTGGAGGTGGAAGGGGCTCACGTCTAGATTCACCTTGTAAGGGGATCATATCTGAAATCAACCTGCAAGGTTGGCAGTGTGGTGGGTGCCCTCTTAGTGGACATGGTTAACAACCGGCATCTTGACTGGTGAACTGTTTCCCTGTATGGGCAGTTCTGAGGCACAGTCATGCTTTGAAAGTCCCCAGGGGTATTGCGATGTCACTGTTTACTTTGCAGACCATCCCAAAGACATGGCCCCATGTGTGTGTGTGCTCCCTTTGCTCGTCCTTTCCTAGTTTCCATGTCTGGGGTTATATCACCAGAGATTTCCTGCACCAAGTTTGGTCTCATGTTTTGCTTTTGGAAAAGATGAGGAGAAATTTGTCCTCAGGATGTGGGCACCGACTCTTTACTCACTGAGATGGCTGTGAACCCTAGTTCCATAGAAAGTGGGGGTGCAGTAGCCCTTGGCTTCTAAGCATATTCTGATGGTTGAGATTTCTACCTCTGGGGGGTGATTTGGGAGAGGGATGAGATGAAGTAATATTGATGCTGCATCAGTGGCCCTGGAAAGACGGGATCTGTAGCAGCCGGAGAACACTGGAGCTTCCTGGCTTCTGCTAATGGCTCCTGAGAAGCCTGGAAAAGATGCCAGGCTCAGGAATAGTCAGCATAAATGGAAGCTTACTGCAAAAAGCCAGAAACTTCCAAGATAGCAGTTTCAACCTTTGTTTCCACATTCTAAAATATCACACGAGTTACAGATGGTGTCCCAGACCAAAAATTTCCTATCTAAAAGTTGTATCTAAACAGTAGACTTTTAAAGCTCCCCCTAGGATTCTAACACTGAGAAGAAATTATGACTCCCTGGCGACTTTCCGTGGGACCAGAGATTAATAAGCATGGCAGAATGTGAAAAGGACTGAACTCAATCCAGAGCCAGAGTTAGCATCCGGTTTAAGGACAGATTTATGGCATTCTGAGACTTGGACGTGGGGTAGTTGAGTAGATGGTAATCAGAACGCCTCCCACACAGTCTCCAGAGCTTTCCTTTTCACAGATACTGCTGCATCCTCTTTATAAGGCTGGAGCACCCCTCACTCAGCTGGAGACCCCACAGATACATCACTGAGGTAAATGAGCACGAGGAACTTGCATAATATCCAAGGTCATCATGCAGCACAGGAGAAGTAGGTCTTTACACCAAGAGCAAAGTATCTAGTCATCAAAATACCAAACTACCTGATGGTAGCACCAAGAACAAGGAATACATTCATGGGTGAAATATTCTATCATCCATCCATCCATCTATCTATCTATCTATCTATCTATCTATCATCTATCTATCATCTATCTGTCTATCCATCTATCTACCCCTCCATCCATCCATCTATCATCTATCTATCATCTATCTATCTATCTATCTATCTATCTATCTATCTATCATCTATCTATCTATCTATCTATCTATCTATCTATCTATCTATCTATCATCTATCTATCATCTATCTATCTATCTATCTATCATATCTATCATCTATCTATCTATCTATCTATCTATCTATCTATCTATCTATCATCTATCTATCTATCTATCTATCTATCTATCTATCTATCTATCTATCTATCATCTCTCTACTATTTATTAGTTTTACAGGGTTGGAGAGATGGCTAAGCAGACGAGAGCCCTTTCTATTCTCCCAGAAGATCCAAATTTGGTTCCCAGCACCCATGTTGGGCTGCTCACAACTTCCTATTACTCAAACTTCAAGAGATCCGGTGCCCTCTTTTGGTGTCCATGGGCACGAATGCGTATGTGGCATACGCATACATACAGAAACAGATACATATAAATCAATAATAAAAACATTTAAAATAAAATGCTAATTCCTCTTATTATCAGTGTATGTGTAGGGTATGTGTGAAGGCGGAGTCGAGCGCAGGTATTCCGGAGAGTGTTCTGCGGCAGGGGGGTCAGAAGACACCTTTTGTGAGTTGGTTCTTTCTTTTGTTCACACTTTCAGGCGATTGAACTTAGCTTGTCAGGCTTGCAAACCCCCGGAGGACTCCTAAGGGTGCTGTGTCACTGTCGGAAGAGCGAAGGCAGGATAGGGTACAGACTGCGGACACCGGAGCATGTTCTCCTCACTAGTGGTCGACTATCCTTGAGAATTATGGGAACTGGGTCCTCAGGTGCCGCTGGAAATCCACCTGAAGCTCAGACACAGTGGTTCTCTGCACCAAATGGGCAGAGGTTCTTAGACTTGCTTTAGCAGTGTTGAGAAGGAGCTCGGAAGGAAAGCTCTCCACAAAGTGTCAGCAGCACAGAGCATCCGTCACCAGAGGGCACACCTCCACGACATCAGCAAAGCACTGAAGAGGAGGACAAATCTTGACATCATTCGTGGGGTGCTGCGAGATGGGGGTTAGGTCCCTTGAAGAGTCGGTGGCCTGCCCCACGACTGAAGGTTTATGTCCTGATGGTTTGGAGAATACCATCTCAGTCCCTTTCAGATGAATGATAGGCAACCGCATCTACTCTCTCGTTGTTAGTGCTTGGGAAAAGTCTGGCGTTTGGAAGCTGAGTTTTGCTTCAACCCATTTATCAGGTGACTCAAAATGCTTCCAGTTTTGAAAACTTTCAGAGCAAAATAGAGCTCTGCAGTGGGCCCAATTGCAGTGCAGATTGCTCTGCTGCTCCTGCCGTATGACTCAGCATGGCTGACGGTGCGGGGGAGCCAAGGAGAATAAGAATGCTGTGGAAGGGCTGAGCCTCGAGTTCAAGAATCAGTGAAGATCCTGGGGATTCTGGAACAGCGCTAAACCTTCTGTGTTAGGGAACTGCCTACCGTTTGAAGGCAGTGGGATCCTGGGCCCTAAAATCTGACAGGAGGCACCCTTTATGGCCTGGATATTATCAAATCCATGTAGTCATAGGGCTAGATATGTGTACTACCAATTTGTCCTAAAACATCAATGGTCACTGGACATCACTATTAAGTGGGTCAAAAACCCTCTCAACTCTATGAATGAGCCCAGACTCCTATCTCATTTATCTCTCTAATAACAATAATTCTACCCATACCATTGTATTTGTGGCCTTTATGTAGTTTCCTTACATGGCCAATTTACAGAGGAAGAAAGAGTTGAATCTGGCATGGCATGAAAGCTAATAACACCACACTACAATCTCATTCGCAAAGCCTCTGAGGGAAGGAACTAGGGGCTCCTTCTAGTTTGCGGTAGAAAGGGAATCATTTGATAGGGTGAAAAACGCTATGCTTGGGTGTGAATATACACTTAACCGTGTTCTATATGTCTGTGATGATCGGCTGGCTGTTTGGAAGGGAGGGAGTTCAGACACAGGCAAGTTTGGGAAGAGACATGCGGTTGACCCCATACAGCATGAGTACCTTCATGCGATGCTAATGCCACTGGAGTGTGTGACACGGTGAAATGTGGCTCCTACTGGATAAGATTTCCTGTCGGTATTAGCCACACACTCAGGCCTAGGGCCTGAGGCAGTGAGCCTATGAATGGCATCTCCAAGGAGATGAGCTTGGAGGCTGAGTGGTAGTGCCCAACACAGGCTGTCTGACATCTTTCAAGTTGGCAACGCCTACCTTTGCAAGCCCAGCCTCCCATCATCAAAGTTGGACCAGATACTCTCTTGAGAACCAGCCAATCATGTGTTTATAAAAGACTCACTTTGCTCTGGGTGAGACAATCACTACTTGCTTGCTCAGCCCTCAGTCTCTACAGCACCCTCATCCGAAGAGCAATAGACCCCCATCTACCAGTATACACCCCACACAAATGCAGCCCTAAACAGAGAGCCTATGCTAAGATAAAGAAAGTATAAGAAGATGAAGCACTTGACATGCCGAATTGCTCCAGAGTGTAGCAATGGCTGATTATAGCTTGACATAAGAGCTATTTAACACTAATGCCTTGTAGCACCAGGAGCTGTCCCATGAGAGCGTAATCGTTCAGCTAATGGCTAGCCCCACTAATAAGAAATGGTAAAGCCAGGGACTTGTGATTCACTGGTAGGTCCTGACTGTGCCCCGCTCTGTGCACATTTCAGGATCTTTTGAAATAAATGTCTCCACAGAATTTGGAGAGATGGTGGAAAGGAAAGAAGTGTTTCTGTCTAGGACACTCTGCAGGAGCCACTGCACTTGAAAATACGAATGTTTCTTGGTCGCTATTCAGGTCTCACAACGGTGGAGTCCTGTGCTTTGCATCTTCATAAATTTCACTGGCTAGGAGGACCTGGAACTTCTACTGCAGTGGGGATGACTAGCTCGAGACCAGTTTCCAATGCCTCCACTGTGATTATAATTGCAAATGCCAAAACGCATCAATCTAGTCCTGATCCTGATTCAGCAACTGGGTGCTCAGAACCCTTGGCATCGAGAGTCTGAGTCACACTAGGAAACAGATTAATCACCCGAGTGTCAGACAGGTAGGAGGGAGTCTAGAAAAGGAGGCAGGGTAGGAGATGTTGAGTATGGATTATGGGCCTGGATGTGGGGCAGCAGTGAGATCTGAGGCTTATGCAACAAATGCATTTTCCTGTCTTATATCTTTTAGAGAGCGTGGTCAGTCCATGATCTGAAGGCTTTCTGTTGCCCTTCACTCAGTAAAGCACGTTAACCCCAGTGGTCCTAGCCCTTGACTTCAGCAGACCCTGGGATCTACCTCACATACTCCAGTGCAGTCCCCAGTCCCCCATTCTCATAACAACCAACCTCCTTGGATGTGCCCTGAAGGCACCTCATCCTGCTGTGATATGGACCTTCCATTGTCTGTTTCTTTCTCTGACAACAAGGAAGGACACTTGATCATATCCAGACTTCCCAGTGAATGAATGGACTGTGGTGAAACCCTTTGCCAATGAGAACATAAAGCCAGTGGAGGAATGGTTGCTTCTTTTGGATGAGAGGCACATTCTGCAGAGCACCCAGCAGGACGGAGCCCAGATGCTCTCTGTGTGATCAGCTGGATCATGCAAAGTTCAGCTCCTTTCACTCCCATGTTTCTCTTTGCCAATTTCCCTATCCTGTTCCCTGAGGTTATGTCCAAGAACAGACTGTTTGTGCGCAAACCCTGTCTTAAACTTTGCTTTTGTGGAGCAGCTAGAGTTCCTGAAGTATAAGGCAGGCCATCTCTCTGCTAGGGCTTAGAGTTGAGCAGAGGAAGGCTGTGGACAGAAAGTTCAGGAGGACTGAAGTTGTTGCTCAGGCTAGGAAGCCTGGTTCCGTCTCAGCTGCTGCGGGTCTGCATAGATGCAGAGGAGGAGGCCAGCGTATACGAAGGGGAGCGTATACTTCCTTTGCCCCTGTCAGCAATCCTATCAGCTAGAAACGCTGCAACGTGCTCATTTTACCAGGGAGGAAACTGAGCAAAGATCAGCTAGATTGAGTGACTGACCCTCCCCCGGCTCTACCCCCCCACCCGCCACGCACACACATACACACATGACATGAAAATAGAAAGGATTAGTAGGAAGAGCCAGGGACAGAAGGCAGCAATAGAGTTTACACAACATACTTGAAAGGCAATGACATGTCACCCATCACTAAACACATACACACTAATGGAATATCTTTACAAAATGTCCTCACAGTGTCTTCACTAGTGGGGGGAGGTATGTGTCACGGTGTCCTTGGGTTTGTGGCGGTTCCTCTGTTGGATTCCTGCTGTTCTGGGTCTGGCCTGAGGTTTCTTTTTGTTGTGGATTTGACTGAACTCTTTAAATGTCTTTCTTTGATGTTTTAAAATCCCAGATTCAATGAATCTCCTTCCTAGATCCTGGTACCTTGCTTTTGCTCTTTGAGAGTTGTTATTGAAAGCTGCTGGTTAGTATGTGCTATGAAGTGAACAGTTGAGAACTCAAAGATTTATTGTAAGGTAAGGCTGTATGTTTCAGGCTTTTCAGTAATTAATATTGGCTTTTCAATTAGTTCGACATGGTTTGGGTTTTGTTTTTTCTCATGTGGGTAGTCTCATGTTTCTCTTTAATTTGTACACATCCAGGTTCAGAACGGTTTAGCTGGATAACGTTCTCCCACTGTGTTAATGGTGAGTTTCTCCAGGGTGGGCTTCCCACGTCCAGAGCAGGTCCGAGATGCCTAACGGCTTCTGTGTTCATAGACTCCCTGCCCCACCCGCAATCTTGCTCCTCACTCTGTCCCTTCTGTTGTTATCCATGTGAACATTTATGTCTTTGGTTGAGTTATTTAAAAAAAGAACTAGAAAAGTATGGGGATCATAATTACATCTTATCAACAAAAGGACGGTAGTAGCAGCCTTCCTCTGGAGAATGGAGACGGAATGACTTTCTAGAGGGCTCCTCCCAGCTCAAGGCACACTTCCTCTTCCTGTTGGGGACTCTCGTTTCCCTGCATGTTGCTGGTGATGGGGCCCAGAGCTCCATATTGTGTGGTTGTTACTTTATTTGCTTGAGTCCTTGTTGATGCGGGCTTCCCTGCTGCCCGGAAGTTCCTTCAGTCTTCAGTCAGGGCCACATTGCAGCTGCTGATCCTGCTCTCACTACTGCTGCTCCTGCCATCTGAGAGGAACTCCCCACTAGCAAAGAGCCTGCAAACAACCTCAGGTGAAGTAGTTCTGCATGTTCTATACAGGACCCTGGCACTTCCAGTTTCTCAGGCAGTAATCCTGACTTCAAGATATGGAGTCAGTTCTTTGTGGGTGTGTGAGCAGCAGCTGTGTGGGAGCCAGGCAAAGGAATGTGCTCAGAGTCAGGCCTGGAAGCCTGTATACTGGCAGCAGCTGTCTACAATGCGGATACTCTTCTGCTACCTCCTTCTGAGCACGCTATCTCGCTACTGTCCTGTCCAGACACAGCTCTCCCTCTTTGGCGCATAGAGTCAGTTCAGATGCCCCACAACCTTCGTCTTGGCCTGAAGTTTAGTTTTTCTCACAGTGGCATTCATGGAGTTTCTTCCTTTAATTAAAGGGTCAGTGCAACATCAGACCCCTGTTATGGTATCTGCCATTATTCTAATGGATGCTGAAGGTAAAGGAATACTGTGTCATCCGGGACGCAGGAAGTACTGGGAGTCTTCACTGGAGCGGGTCTTGCTTGAATTAGAACAAGGCTGTGAATTGACTGTAGACACATCGCCAATGTCGTCTTTGCCACATTTTACATTTGGCAAGTCTTGTTCTTATAAAAGCTAGCCAGGAAATGACATTTCCAGGGATCTCTGACAATTTACAGAGAGTAACTGACTGGATCAGCCTTTTGCAGAATGAGAAGTCCTGAGGGATACACACATTCACGGGCAGGATGCAGCAGACAGCGTGCTGGGCAGATCAGCTTGGACTCAAGGAAAGCATGTCTAAGTATGTCAGTGTGAAAGAGGTCCTCCTGCCTCTGGGCAATGACAGCATTGAATTAAGGATCACTGTGGTCATGTGATCTCAGGGATCTTTACTCTTTGCAGGTTACTGATCTCAGCTTAGTCAAATTTGGCTACTAGCATCCAGTGAACCGCAGGAAAACAGTGCTCTCAGCTTTGATGGATTCTCCCAAAAGAAAAGAGTTACCCTGGGGATTTCCTCAGTGATGCTGGGTGTGTTGGTTCAAAGGTATTTGAAGCTGCTCCTCTAGAAAGAGGGATTTCTAGGAGTACTCTGACTTCCAAGTAGCAGCACTCATGGGCTTCCAGGCTATGTTCTAGAAACCTCTGAGAATCTTACAGGACACAGATGGCCTGGAGGCAGACTCACAAGTTATTGTCTGTTGTGTTTATCACATGCAACTGATGCGGATGCATAGAAGGAGTGGTTGGCCTCGCAGAGCCCATTTTTGATCTTTTATTCTTTACAATAATTTACCTTCTGCCCAAATGGAGATCATTTCATCACTGCAGAATTCCAGAATATCAATGTCCCCTTTCCCTCTGCTTTCTGTGGCTGGTTGAAATTTTTAGTTCTGGACATGTACATTGGGAAGTTTCCTTCGATCCACCTTTTCACAAAGGTAAAGGCTGTGAAGGTGATTTGAAAGAGATAGTTGTCCAGAATGAAGGCTGGGTGGCATATGTAACCCCCCCACAGGGTCAGGAGGCTTGTTAGAAAGTTGTACTCCTTTCATTGGTTAATGGTCCTCGATAAAATTATAGTTGGAATAATTTTCAGCATCCCCCGGAACTAGTTTTGAGAGATTTCTGTATTTTTAACTTTACTTTCTATATTTTTTACTCATATCCTAACCTAGAAAGGGATAAACACCCCCCCACGGTTGCAGACATGGAGGTGAACAAGCAGAAGGTGGAATAGCCTGGTTGGGTTGAGCCAGAGCAAGGGATGTCAGGAGGCAGGAGGAAAGGGCCAACCGGGAAGACATCACTAACAAGGATGAGAGACTGAGCCAGAGGAATGGACAGAGAACAATCCAAGATCCCGTCCAAATGTCATCAGCTGAATGGAAGACAGCCCAGTGTTAGGCCAGTCTTAAGGGTGGCACAGCCAGGTGCTACTGCTTATGACAATTTGGAGTTAGAGAGCCAATTCCCATCAGCTCTGATGTCTAAAGCTCTGTCTCTAAACCCTGCCAGCTTGTAGGGGTATAGGGTAAGGCTTTCTCATGACGCCATGTTGTTAAGAGCAGGGGTGGGGACATGGAGTTCAGGAAAACACGGGGCCAGAGGGGGCCTCGACACTGAGCGTCCCGTCTGTGACAGTTGACTGCTAGAGTCCTGTAGTAGGCACAGTGAACATATGACTGGTCCTCACCCCTAGGGAGGCAGCAGTCATCACCGCTCAGCACAGCAGTGGCTGAGTGCTTAAGATCCTGAGATCTAGGGCCGGTCTTGAGTCTTAGAAGTTGCCCCTGCATTTGCCAGTAGGCGAATGATCACAAGTTACTCTATAAAGCAAGTCCTTTCATCCGTTAAATTATATTTCTTTTAACGGATTTTATGAGGAATACATAAAAGGCTTTTATGAAGAACATGATAAAATATTTAGCACAGGGCCTGGCATACATTTTATCCTGAATAAATAGTTCAATTGATAATAAAATACTTATAAAATGCACAATATGTGAATTTAACAGTAGTAAAGTTGCTGATAGTCTTGTCAGTGTATAGTGGGTAGCTCTGCCCCAACAAAGGTATGACCTTTGACCCACTCCTAGGGGACGTACCTTCCAAATCTTTGGAATTTCCTGAGTGTCTGGAATGCCCATGTTATTCATGGGGCCCCTTGACGATACCTGACAGCATATGCTATGCAGAGGACTAGTGTTTGGAGATCCTTACAGGCTGTTATTCAATCAATCATGCGACAGACAGCAAACTCAGGGATACTTTCCCAATTGTTAGTTTTGAGAGTGTACATTGGGGTATGCAGCATTCCCATCTTGTCCTCAAACTCCACCCTATGTGCCTCTTGACTTGACGGCTCTAATTTGCACATGTTAAAATTGTAACACTAAGTATAGCAGCCTTCAAGCTCTGAGTCATCCTAGCAGATTACCAAACGTGAAGGCAAACGTCTAAGTGGATGTCCTCAGCACCTGGAACCTTGCAGGAGGTGTCAGGAGTCTTGGACAGACTCATGTCTTTGCACTTGAGTCTGGCTCACTCTGGTACCCACTGATCCCCAGGACAGCCTGCAAATCAAGCAGCTGCAGTATTAGTCAGAACTGCTTTTGAGAAAAGAGATGTTTACTTCCATGCGTCCCTAGAATTTCCATACTCAAATCCTTCTCAAAGTGGCCCATCTGCCTCTTCATCCTCCGTGTAGTCTAAAAGCACACTGTGTTTCCAGGGAATTGGAAACCTATTAACTCCTTCAATTTATATATAGTCCTCTATTCCTAGGGTACTCTGTGAGGTTGGATTAAGGACAGGAACAGTGTGTTTATTATTGAGAAATAACAGGAAGTTGTTGATGCTATCTAGACCCACACACCTGGGATAGCAGTTTGTTCTATGTCCCTGAAGATTGGGCTACCCTACTTTATCGATCCCTTCCTTCCCTTCCCTTCCCTTCCCTTCCCTTCCCTTCCCTTCCCTTCCCTTCCCTTCCCTTCCCTTCCCTTCCCTCCCCTCCCCTCCCCTCCCCTCCCCTCCCCTCCCCTCCCCTCCCCTCTCCTTCCCTTCCCTTCCCTTCCATTCCTTTCCCTCCCTCCCTCTCTCTCTCTTTCTTTCTCTTCCTTCCTTTCTTTGTGTGTGTGTGTGTGTCCCTGTGTGTGCTCCTGTGGAAGTAAGAGGACAATGTCCAGGAACTGATTTACTCCTTCCACAGAGTGGGTTCCAGGGATAAAACTCAGCCCGTCAGTAGCAAGGAATCAACCCAGTTACCCACTGGGTCACCTTGCCAGTCCTCTCACTTCATCTTACCCATCTCTAAAAGTAATAATGTGACAGTCAGGGTTTAGTCTGTGGCCCACACAATGAAGCCTATATTTTAAGGCACGACTGAATTTATTCCCAGCCTCCTTTGCACTGAGGTATGAGCTAACATTTGAACATCTTTAGCTGCATACTATATGCAGCCTTGTAGTTCTTCCTTCACCCATGTGAGGAATCTCTGTGCTAGAGAGGGTCTATAGATAAGGGAGGAAGCTTCTGGTGACCTGTGTGTTCAAGCATTTGTGTGGGGCAAGGGACAGCGCGTTTTTGATATGTAATTCAAGGGAGAAACACACAGTTGTTTTGAAATGGATGAACCCCCATTTTCGTGATTGGAAGTTTTGCCTTGTGTCTGGTCAGCAGAGCCACTCATTGGATGCCTACCTGTGACTGGAAATCTGGTTACTGGATATGGGGGAACATGAGAAGAAGGAATGAACTTCCTGTATTTTGATCATGTGTCAGACATTTTGTTACAACATTTGAGAAAAAAAATCAGTCTAGAGTACCAGTTTTACATTGCATGTATTGGAAACAAAGTAACCCAGAAAGATGTTTCTCAGCCTTGGCTTCCTGAGATGTGGTGTGGATAATTCACTGTAGAGAAGTTGTCCTCTACATTGTAGGGTGTTTTGGGGTTACTTGTACCCAGCAGATGCTAGTAACATCTCTCTCCCCGTGAATGTTTTGCATACTTCCTGTACCTCGGAGTGCCACCCTCCCTTGGTTGAGAGTCATGGGCACAGAAGGAAACTGCTGCGTGGTTGTCAGAAGGCTAGCCTTGCACCCGACGATGGCTGCTGACTAACGCTCCAGTGGTGGCTATAGCATTTTATGACTTGCAAGGCACCATACATGCCTAAGTTAAGTTCTTCAAATGGGATTCTGCACAGAAAATACTTTCAGTAGGAAAAGGCATGAACTTTATGCTTTTCTTATGACATAATGATTTGGGAACCAAAATACTGCTTTGTTTGAGACAACCCAGGTAGCCAGAAGGAGCTAACTGGTGATGTGGGGCACACGTTTCTGGGTTGGTGCACTCTTGTTGGGTGTTCCTTCTCTTTGTCCTCTGCCTTTGAGGCCAGGTTTTCTACCTGTTCTTGAGTTTCTTCCTCCTTTGTCTATATTGCCTTGGCAAGTCATCAGAATATAAACATTTGTTAGCACCAGATTTTTCTCATTTGCACCTTCTGTGCCTTTGTGAGCCGGACGTTTTTTCCTCAGATATAAACAACTGGTTTCTCCCACTCTACAAACACCAAACTAAACCCATTGCCTTCAGCTTTACCCACATCTCCCACCCCAGCCACTTGCAGAGGACAGCAAGTCCTCTGAAGCCATGTGGGGGCTGTGATGGCAAAAGTTGATGCAGTCTCATGCTTCTCTTGAGAGCTGCACCTTGTACTTTCACCAATTTACACTAAGCATTCCACATTTCCTCAGCCCTCTGTCAACACTTGGCATTTCATTCTCTTCAATTTCTGCCACTCCAGTGGGTGTGTATTGGTATTTCAGAACGGTGTTTAACAAGATATTCTCAGATACGGGATGTCTAACCAGAAGAAAAGACTCATTTCCTGTGAAAGAATGCGATGCAAAGCCTTTGAGGAGCTCGTGATGGGTTTTCATTCACTACACACTTGCCGTAGGTTAAGCGCATCTCCAGGCATCCTGACCACCCTGCTCTGTGCACTGCTTCCAGCGATCTGACAATCAAGTTCCACTTTTCAGAGGAAGGAACAGACTTCAGAAACATTTAATAATTCTCCCCATCCATATTTATGAGGACTTGGCTCGTGTTACACCATGTAGGTGGCTGTGGATTTCTTCCAGTATTGGCACTGGCAACTGGCATTGAAAGTCATCTATGCCCTTTGCAGAGAGAGAGAACTCGTGCAGAGGCTGGGGTTTGGGGAGAGAAGAGTAAGTTAAGGAAGTTCCTAGGGACAATCTGGGATTTCTGTGGGAAAGAAAGGCATTGATCCTGACCCTCCATTCCACTGGGTTCACTTTGCTGAGGATGTTCTGGGAGCATGCCCAGTTCACTGTGCTGAGATGCCTCAGGGCAAAGCATGCAGATGTGCTGCCCATCCCCCATCTCCAGAGCCTCACACCTGCAGTCTCTTGCTTCACTCAGCCTCCTACACAGAAGGTAAACAGTGTCTGCATTTTTGAGGTCAAGCAATTGATGCTGGGAACTCTTTAGTGACATGTTCAAGGTCATGGAATGGTTGGAACCAGAACAGAAATCCAAGTCCAGGGCTGTTTAATATGCATACACATTCTCTGATTTCCTCCACGGCAGGATCAGTTTCGACTACTCCCAAGTCTTCTTGTCTGGCATTGACTGAGAGGGAGACACAGGATTGCAGCTTCACTAATGACAGTGTTGGCAGCTGAGGAACTTATTTTAAGGCTTGCTATGAGGCTTGAACTACGCTGGAACTCTAGGCCCTGACACCCTAGTGCCAGGTAAGGATGAGATGGCACACACCTGATACCCTTGCGTTGGGCCAGTGGAGTTCTAGGATACTTAACTCAGTAGTCATGCTGACCACACAGCCTTCCTTTCTGTGAGCTTGAGAGCAAGCCATCTGAGAGTAAGGGTATAACAAGGAGTCACATCAAGCCAACAGGGCCCAGCGCAACCCAGCTCACCTCCCCTTCTCCTCCCATCCAGGCCACAGTCTCTTTGCTGCTTCCTGAGCCTGCTCAGTCCTCCCTAGGATCTTGCTCCCAGGATTCACTGGCTCTCCCTCTCTTCACCCAGGCTTCTGCCCAAAGGTTCCCCCTTTCCGAGGGGATCTCTCAAGCGGCCCTGCGGTTTCCCGGTCTCCTGTGTGTTCAAAACAGTCGACATCATTCTGCAGGCATTGCTTTATTTTCTGCCCCTCTTCTTCCTCTGCCCTGGGAGACACAAACTGTGGTTTTGCTGTGTTTAGACAGCACTCTAACTGCCTCTGACAAGAGGGAGGTGATTCTTCCAACTTTGCTAACTGAGTGTGTAAATCTCCGGGATTGCATTCTTCCAAGAGCAGCTCCCCAATGCAGGCTGATTCGTGTTAAGCCTCACTCTAGCTTGCTGTGTTTATCAAATGTTATGTGCTCCTTGGGTTTCATGCAAACCGGGATGTTTGAAATTTCCACATAAATGACATATCACATGTCAGTTGTTTTTATCCCCAGTGTTTTCAGGATCAGTCCCATTCACACGGCTCATTAGTTTAACTGTGGAGTGGTGTTTTGTTGAATGAATAGAGTTGGTTTTATTCACTGCTGTATTGGGATATAGTTCTTGCTTACTTTTTGAGTTGAGGAGGAGGTGTCTTTAGAAGCCTGTGAGAATTCCTTTAAAAGCCCGTAGAAATGGAGTTGCTGGCCTGTACATTATGCTTGCCTTCTACTCAGTTGTGCCCAATTGTTTGGTCTGTGTCATCTGGTAAAGTACGCAAATTCCTTTCCCACATCCCGACTCCATGTTTGCGTTCATCACCTTCAGTTTGCTGGTCTGACAGGTGTCTTACGCGGTACACTGTTTCATCTTGGGCTTTCCAGATTATCCTGTTGCTGCCATCTTATCTCTGAGTAATTGGCCATGCACATTCCTTCCTTCTAGCTACTCATCAATAAGCTTGCCTGGTTTTCTCTTGGCTTGCCTTTCTGTTTATTCTTGGGATGAAGAAGTTCGTTATGAACTCTATGAAGATGGTTTAAGACTTATTCGCATTACATAGCTATCATCTCATAATCTACAGTTTTCCTTCCAATTTCTTTTCCATCTAAACGTATTTTAAATTTGATGTAATCTTTTCCTTCATTTTTTTTTTTTTACTTCTTTCTACGTATTTTAAGGAAATTACCTTGATGTTATAAATATTTTTCTCCTGTATCTCACTTTGAAGTTTGCTTCACATAGATTTAATTTTATCTTTAATTGTTTTTGTTAGGACATATTCATTGAACAAAGCAATGGTCTCATTGTGACAGATAAATTGTATTTTTTTTAGTATTGCCAATATTAAAAAAAATTAAGGTAGTGTACAGAGTAACGGGTTTCATAACTGCATTTTTGCACATATTTTCTTCCTATTCATGCCTTTCCGTAGGCCCCTCAGGGAAGGGCCTTCCGGGGGGCCTTGCTGGGGCCCCTACCCTCTTCTTACTGTCTCCTTACATTACACGTATGGTACTGCTCCCCTGCCGTCTCCTCTGCCCGTCTTGTGGTCCCTTTTCTAATCCCATGGCCTGACTTCTCGACCCAGCACCTTTGCTCATCGCGTTCTGAGTTCCACATGGTAGAGGAAAGACGCAGCATCTGCCTTTCTAGGCATGGATTACTTTATTTAACGTGGTAATTTCCAGTTCTATTTTCCTGCGGATGATTTCAATTTCCTTTACATCTTCTCTATCAGTAATCTGCTGTTCCACTACAGCTATCAGTGTGAAGGACCTAGACATACTCTTCCGGGGTGTGTGCTTCAGGGATTCTAAGCGGATCCCAGAGACGCTCACGCATCCCATCCGTGTTTATTGCTGCACGGTCTTCGTGTCTGAGAAGTGGAACCAGGGTAACTCCCACTATGCTGTCTTTATTTCTTTCTAGATGCTGCACATGAGCGAACACATATTTACGTTTCTCGTTTCTGGAAACATAGCTGATGAGAAGCAGTTTAAGGAAGGAAGGGATGGATTTGGTTCACACTTTAATACGGGCACCTCCATCGCAGCAGGTAGGGCCGTGCTGCAGGGGTGAGCCGTCAGGGTGAGCAGAAGCCTCAGCAGCGAGGACACAGAGCAGAGAGAACGGGTAACAAGAGTGTCAATCATTTCCTAACGAATCACTCCATGTCCTAAAAATTCTTACAGCCTTCCAAGAACAGCGTTACCCTCTCGGGATCCAACGGTTCAAACACACAAGCCTGTGGGGGACATTTGGAACCCCAAGCATGACGTGATGAGTCTGGCTCATTTCCTCTAGCGGTTCCTCAGGTTCAGCTGCTTTCACACGAGTGGCATGGTTTGATGTTTCTGTATGGCTGAGTGGCTGTCGTGTATGCACACCAGGTTGTATTTATCTATTCATCTACTGAAAGGCACACAGACTGGCTCCAGACCGTGGGTATTGTGAATAGCCACTGTGTACATGGGTGTACAGGTATCTCTCATTCCCTTGGGCATATTAAATAGGAATAGCATAGCTGGTTCATATGGCAATTCTACCTTTAGTAACTTGAAGCGTCTTCATATGAGTTTTCATAGAGGCTTCACTAATTTTCACTTCACCAACAAAGCATAAGGATTTCTTCTCTGATATATGTCCTTTAATTTGCTGTGCATATATCCTCTGAAATCCAATGTTATTTATTTATTTATTTATGACATTACGACATAATTACATTTCTTACTTCCCTTTCCTCCCTCCAAACTCTCCCATACCCCCTCCTCTCTCTCTTTCAGATTCATGGCCTCTTTTTTTTTTTTTTTTACTAATTGTTATTCCATGCATAAATGTATATGCATATACATCTATTCCCAAATATAACCTGTCTAGTCTGTATAATATTATTTATATGTGTGTTTTCAGAGCTGACTCTTTGGCACTAGTAAGTCAATTGGTGTGCTTTTCCTTGAGCTGAATACCCCCTCCCTGACGACTAGCTTCCATGGTACCAGAAGGCACCATGCAGCTTCCAAAGGAAGCAGCCAATAGCCCTCCCCAGCTATGACGCCCATGGACCACACCAGTGGCCAGCATGGCATGATAACCCCAAGGATGCAGTAGTGGCATCCATTCCGGGTGATAACCAAGGTGGACTTAAGATCACTGACATGGGCATAAGACCCACCCAACAAACAGGAAACATGTCTGATATTGGAACCCTAGCTAACTACTCGGTGCTAGTGAAATCATGGCTCCTGGAGGAGACGATGTAACCACTAACTTATTAACCCAGCATAATCTCTAGCAGAAATCTATGAACATCCGTTCTTGTTCCCACAGATGAGTGTAGTCTTCACCCTTCATCAAGGAAACTAGGTTTGCAACAGATGGAGGCCCACAGAAACCACACACATCAATGCAGAGTTGTGGAGCCCAGCCCACCAGGTACATCTGGGGAACAGTCCTGCACTCAAGACGGCGGGAACAGTATGGCAGAGAAGGTCAAAAGACTGAAAGAGGCAGAGGAGCAGGGAGTTCGCCCTGAGACTGTGTCT
The DNA here is from genome assembly GCA_026225945.1 of Cricetomys ansorgei. Taxonomy (NCBI): domain Eukaryota; kingdom Metazoa; phylum Chordata; class Mammalia; order Rodentia; family Nesomyidae; genus Cricetomys; species Cricetomys ansorgei. The sequence continues at coordinate 197,721 of JAMJFZ010000728.1, read as the reverse complement.
CCTCATAATATCAGAGCTACACCCGTAAAGCCTCACCAACATGGCTGTCTGAGCGTGAACTGAACATTCCAACAGGCATGAAGCACACAGGACAGCCCACGAGGTCTCGGTGCTATTTCTAAAAAATGCATTATTATTTCTGAATAGGAGACTCATTTACATAATTGAGGATTAAATTAACACGACACAATGCCTCGAATGGTCTTGCTCCTATACCTGCCCCATCTACTCTTTTCCTTCAATGTGGGCAAACACTTCTTACGTATCCTGCCATGTGTCGCTGAGCAAGTGAAGACTCTAGGGAGATGTCTTCCACTTTCCTGTCTGCAGCCCGCATATCATGCTTGTGTTTTCTAGTCTGTGCCTACCTCTTCTCACTTAGCCACTTGTGCTGAAGCTCCCCACGGAAGTACACAGGAAGTTCTCCACTCCCTTCTGCATGAGAATTGTCTCCGATCGCATGGATCCAGGATAGCACGTCTCATTAGCTTCCTGCATACAGGCACTGAGTTGTCTCCAGGATTTCTCACGATCACTATACATTTTGCAATAAACACCCTCTCCACATGCCATTTCATTGTGATGAATTCCAAGAGTGGGATGTCCAGGTTAAAGGGCATGTGCATATACATTTGACATTGTGATTGATGCTGCAAGCCAGCCTCCACAGCCAAGGAGCTTGACTGCATTTAACAGTAATGTGCAGAGACTAGTATCTCTTTCTACATAGGCTTGTCAGTGGAATGTTGCTAACCATAATCTCCTGACAGGTGAGGAATAGCTTCAAGGGTAGTCTCTGCATTTTCATCCACTTCTTTCTCATTTTAGATTTTATCTTAGACTGAGTTATAGCTAGAATTAGATACATAAACCTAAGTTTTATAATTATGCGGCATTGTGTTAATATATCATTTATGTTCATATAAATAATATGAGAAATTATATATCTATATCTATATCTATATCTATATCTATATCTATATCTATCTATCTATCTATCTATCTATCTATCTATCTAAATCTAGAGAAAAGAGAAAATTACAAGGTACTTCCAATATACCAGATGGCTTTCACACTAGTGTCTCAGTCAACACAATGTTCTCAAAATAATCACTACTCAAATTTCTATAATAATGCTTATTGTACCCAATTTTATTTTATATTTATTTGGAATAATGACATACTTTCTCTGTGTATAAGATCCTATGCATTTATATTATATCATGTCTATGAGAGTTGACCACACTCATTAATACACATTGGTAGTTTATTTTCCTTGCTGTATGTTAATTCGTTATATAAACATAACACCGTTCACTTTGTTATTCTGTGTTGCTAGAGAAATTTGTTGTTTCCAGTTTAGGTGTCAGTAGAGAACCATGAGCAGTTTCCCACTTATCATTTGATGTCATTTCTGCTCATTTTTGCTGGGTGAATATCCCATAGTAGAATGTTCAAGTTATTCCAGTCTTCAGAAAGACTGTCTCAACTATCTCTCAAGAATTGTAAAGTTTCCAGAGTTTATATTATTGTGCTAGAGTTTCAACCATGAGGCTATTGCGTTGGTGACAAAGGGAAGTTTTAGAGTAGCATTAATGTAAGTATCAGCATTTTTTGCTTTGTGTCTAATTCCCAGTTTCCATGTGGTGGGGTGGAGAGTGTGGGTGTGCAAGCCACTGCAGCAATTATTGTTGTGTGAAAGAAATTCTGAATGTGGAAATCGTGGTTTCTTGATGCTGTATGATAAACATGTCTTACCTTTGCTTTAGAAGGGTACCCTATTTTCAAGGGTAGTTACCATATAAATCTCCCAGAGAAGACGGTTGGGAAAAAAAATTAGAATCTCCCTTGTAACACAGAAATGAGAGGTTCAAGGAGAACACCAACTGAGTTCTCCTAACAACTCCTACTTCCCGTGTCCAGCCACACTGTGCCATTTTTAGCACTTGATCTTGACAACCTCTTGAGGTCTGCTTTGTGGGTGGATTGCCTATATTTATAACATTTGTAATTCTTGTGTTTAGAATCTTAAAGCACATGATATATGCCAAAACTACCTTGTCATGCTATTTAACTCATTCAAACATTTTACGAACTGGCAACATGAAAGAGGGATAAGAGTGTGCAGAGAGACTCTTATATACTTCGAATATGAGTGCAAAATTCTGCAACATTCATGAGGACCATAATGGCTGTGTAAGTTTGCACTCCCACCAGCAATGAAGGAGTGTTCCCCTTGTTCCACATCCTCACCAGCATGAGCTATCCTTTGTATTATTGATCTCGGCCATTCTAACAGGTGTAAGACGTAATCTCAAAGAAGGTTTGATTTGCATTTCCATGATGGTTAAGAATGTTGTACATTTCTTTAAGTGTTTCTTAGCCATTTGATATTCCTTTATTGAGGATTCTCTGTTTAGATCTGTACACCATTTCTTAATTGAATTATTTGTTTTGTTGATGTCTAGTTTCTTAGGTTCTTTATATATTTTGGACCTCCCATGCTCATTGAATGGTAGGGTTAACATAATAAAAATGGCCATCTTATCAAAACAAACTACAGATTCAATGCAATACCCATCAAAATCCAACCACAATTATTTACATACTTTGAAAGAACAACACTCAACTTCACATGAAAAAACAAAAACCCAGGATAGCTAAAACAATTCTAAACAATAAAAGAGCTTCTGGAGGTATCATCATCTCTAATTCCAAGCTGTACCACAGAGCTATAATAATAAAACCTGAATGGTAATGGCATAAAACCAGTCACATTGATCAAGGAAATCGAATCAAAGATCCAGACACAGCTCCACACACTTATAGATCCCTGATTTTCAAGAAAGAAGCCAGAAATATATAATGGGAAAAGAAAACATCTTAAACAAATGGTACTGGTTTAATTGAATGTCTGAATGTAGAAGAATGAAAATAGATCCATATTTATCACCCTGCACAAAACTCAAGTCCAAGTGGGATCAAAGACCTCAACATAAAACCAGATACACTGAACCTGATAGAGGAGAAAGTGGAGAATAGCCTTGAACTCATTGACATAGGAGACAACTTCTTGCACAGAACACCAATAACATCAATAACTCAGGCACTGAGGTAAACAATTATAGACCTCATGGAACTAGAAAGCTTCTGTAAGGCAAAGGACTCTGTCAATAAGACAAAACGGCAGCCTGCAGAATGGGAGAAGATTTCACCAACTCCACATTAGGTTTCTTTTTTTGACTGATTATCTCTGTCAGGAATTCTCAGCTCCTCTGAAGTCAGCATTGCTAGCATCTGCTTAATAGGTCAATATTTCAAGATATCTGGCATTGAAGGGCATCTGTGTCTTTCAGCATTTTGGCAACTTTAGAGTGATTTTGAGTGTGAAATTGAGAGTTACTGTCCTGGATGGAAAGTTCATGATAAATCAGAGACAGATGCTATGTTTGCTGAACAGAAGCCATTCTGCATGGTATTGGTTACTATTATGTTGTTCACAGTATAGCTTTAATCTCCTCGACAGTGAAAAATGCACTTCAGCACTGCAGTATGTTCTCTCTGTACATAGTTACAACTATATTCTCATAATTCTCTCTGACACCAACAGTTCATGCACTGTGTATGTTCCTGTAAGAAGTTTTGTCGTTCACATTGGAAAATTAATTACAATGGAAAAAGTTATCACAATAAAGCCTTGAATTATTTCACTCTTTTGATCTAAAATTTTTGCATTGTATTCTTCTTTTACCGTCTCTGTGACCTATGAGAAAGGTATCATCAAATTTAGATATAGGTACAATGTACAACATCAGGTCCTGTGTCCCTATGCCAGGTAAAGTGTGGTTCTATGATCATCATGTCTCCAAGCACTGAAGGGGCGAACCAAAGTTATCCAGGGTGGAGACACTAATATATATGGAATGTCACCGAATACAGAACGTCTTCACTCTGGTGATTCCTCAAGTCTATGATTGGGTGTACGATCAGGACACCTTTCTACTCCATCTCTGCAAAAGAAGCCAGATTCGTGGCTTCTGTTCTCCATGCCTGAGGGGATAGAAGCTACTTGTATTATACTTAAAATATTAGTGATTGGCACTTAACTGGTGTGCAGATTTTTTGTCATGCATGTTAGTCATTATTGCACGTTTCCTTCTGAGAAATACTTATTCAAATGCATGTTCTGTTTTTAGATCCTGTTGTCTTCTTTTTAATGAGTTGTAAGGCGAACCCATTGTGGCTATCAAATTCTTCACAGACATGTGGTTTGCAAATATTTTATCCCAATCTGGAGATGTCTTTCACTCTGGTCACAGTTGTCTTTCCCATGCAGAAGCTTTTTCATTTGACATGATGGCACTTGTATCTTTTTTGCTTTGTTTGTGCTTTTGTTGGCACAGCCAATATTTCACCATCCAAAGCAAAGCCATGATGCCTGCCCTGTATTTTCTTCAAAGGCTTTGTAGATTCCAATCTTATGTTAAAATTCTTAATCAGTTTAGAGTATCTTTAAGTACTGTGTAAGATAAAGGTTCAATATCATTCTTTTGCATATGGATAGCCCATTTTATCACCAAAATCTTTTCCCAAGATTCTTCTTTTTCAAATGTGTGCACTTAGTATCTTTATTGAAGATCAGTTGACTGTAAGTAGTTGAATTTATGTCTGGGATTTCCTGTCTTCCCATTGATTGATATGTGTTTTCAATGCCAGTACTATCTTATTTTGATTTCAATAAATTTGTAGAATATTTTGAGAACAGGAAGTTTGTTTATGCAGAAAACTGCACAAGAAATTTTCATAGCTTTGCTCATAATTGTAAAAACTTAGATGCCTTCAGTATGTTAACAGATAAACAATGGAGTGATATGAAGAAATGAACTACAAATAAATGAAATGAAAGAAAATGCAATCCATAATATTAAGTGTGTGAAATAAATCACAAAATTCTGCACAGTACTATGGGAAAAGGACACTATATAGAGACAGTTGAAGGATCAGTGATTGGCAGGAGTGGAGAGGGAGGGATGAGCATGTAGCACAGAACATTTTAAAGAAATTAAAATCCCGTGTTATGAACTGCTATGTAGATACATTTGTCCAAATTCACAAAAGACCAAGTACTAAGGATAAAAATGAATCCTAATGTAAGTTAAAATACTTGGGAAACAATGATATGTCAGTGTAGATTCATCTCATCACAATGAAACCTTTTTCAGAGAGATGAGATAAAGGGAGAGCCTGTGTACGGGTGCATAGGAGATATTTGGGAATTCTATGTCTTCCTTTAAAGTTTGCTGTGAATGTGAAAACTCTAAAAATAAAATCTAAAACTGTGCTGGAGAGGAAGTGGAGAAAACAGAATCCTTGTATGTGTATATGAAGGGATATAAGGTTGTATAGGCACTATAGAAAACAGAAATCCCACTAAAATTCTAAAATGTAAGTAATTCTTGATTCAGTAATCTCATTTCTGTGTATTTACCTACAAAATTAGAGTCAAGGTCTTGAAGACGTATCTGTGCTCACATGTTTATTGCAAGATTTGTAACAGACAAGTTTTAAATAAATTGGTAATGAGCCTAGTACAACACACACACACATACACATTCACACACACACACTTACACACTCACACTCACACTCACACACTCACACACTCACATACACACACTCACACACATTCACACACTCACACACACACTCACACACTCACACACACTCACACACACACACTCACACACTCACACACATTCACACACTCACACACACACTCACACACTCACACTCACACACACACGCACACACACTCACACACATGGTCCCCACATACTCAACTAGCTCTGAGTTATTAATAGTTGTAATTATCTTGAAATGTTCTGCTTGTGGTTTCTGTAGATCTAGATCGTAAACGGCAAGGATGAGGGTCGTCGTTCATGAATCCCATAGTACATTGCTCTCTAAGATAATTGTGAAGAAATGTGAACTTGATGTGGCTTTAGCCTGTCTAAATATAGCTATAACGACAAGGAAGGTAATTTGAAAGCTTATCAATTTGTAATCTACAAAATTAACGGGTTCTATTACACTTTCTTTCTGAGGAAAACAAAATGGTGATAATTAGAATTCTTAATGCTTCAACTTCCCTCTTGTCTGAAATCACGTGTTCTGTGAAACTTCTCTGAGGAAGACTGGAATGGGAACGAGCCAGAAGCATTCGTTTTGTTGGCGAAGGAAATCTGGACATAGTTTTTTTTGAGGAATTCTACTCCCAGGCAGTCATGAGTGCTTGGTGCCTACTTGTGTTATTTACCTAACTCATCGCTGTAAAATAACAATTGGCAGAAACAGGTTAAGAAAGCAACGATTTCTTTTGGCTCATGGTTACAGAAAACAGGAAAGCATGGTGACAGAAGCTTGCTATATGTATAAAATAGCCCCCAAATAGCAATCTCAAGAAGGAAGTATGGCTGGGCAGTATAGTCTCCAGTGTTCGCTGTCCAGAAATCCACCGGCTAAAACCCAACTTCTACATGTTCCAGGCTTCTCAAAACAGAGCCACCATCTAGAGTTTCAAGTGTTCCAATCCATGGGGACCATTTCACATCGCATTATAATATAGCACTCTGGTTCTTCTTAGGTTCAAGACCATCTCATAATGCAAAACACATTCACTCAACTTTCTTTCTTGTAGTTTTAACAGTCCTAACACTGCTCAGAGTCCAATGCTCAAAATTTCCTTTGACTCAATATGAATTCTTAACTGTAAGACCCTTAAAATAGACAAAGAAACTTACAAACTTTCACTATACAATGGCACAGTGTATATATTCCCATTCTAAAAGGAAGAAGAGGATGAGAGCAAAGAAGGAATGGACTAGAGCAAGAACAAAACTCAGTAGGGAAACACTAAAGACTATAGCTCCACATTCAGGACTCATGGTATGGCATGATACAGATTCCAGTGGGCTCGGATCCCCCCTCCCCATGGCGCTCTGAGTTGTAGTACACATGGCCTCTCCACTTGGCCTACAATTGTCCTTAATAGATACATCTGGCATCCTTAAAATCCCCATGTCTGTTACATTGTAGTCTTTACCTTGAACAGCTTCACACATTGGCCTCTCAGAGTCTCACAGGCTATTTTCTTTTGTTTTGACTCATGGCACAAGATTATATGACTTTGTAAATTGCATCTTACAAACCAGCACCATGTGGATGTTCTCAGCTTGAGATATAGCCTGTCTTCATGAATGTTTGTGCCTTTAATTGCTTTCTCAAGGGAAACCTTTGCCTCCCACAGCTGTTTACAGGGGACCCTTCTATCTTTTTAGTATTCCATTTTTAAATGAGTTTGCCTTTTTATACCCTGGAGTCTTTGATAACTCTAGTTCTGCCTTTAATGAACCTTTTCTATTATCTCAGTACAAAGTGCTTGAGTTATTTTTATTAGTATCGATCATTCTAACAGTTTCAGAGAATTTGTCTGGGAGTGCCTTGAGAACAACTTTAACTTCATACATGCTCCTTTCCACATCAGATTGTACTTTTTCACATTATTCTGCTTTACTTTCTTCTCCCTCTCCTCTCCTCTCCTCTCCTCTCCTCTCCTCTCCTCTCCTCTCCTCTCCTCTCCTCTCCTCTCCTCTCCTTTCTTCTCTCTCTCTTTTTTCTGTCACTGTAAATCTGGCTAAATGCAGTGAACAGTAACTGTTTCACATTTGCAATGCTATATTGTCTTGAAATTTCTTTCACCAAATTAATTCATTTAGCCTCAATCAAAATTTCGGGACAAGGCAGAAAATAGCTCTTTTTCTTTTTTCTTTTCTTTTCTTTCCTTTTCTTTTCTTTTCTTTTCTTTTCTTTTCTTTTCTTTTCTTTTCTTTTCTTTTCTTTTCTTTTTTCCTTTCCTTTCCTTTCCTTTCCTTTCCTTTCCTTTCCTTTCCTTTCCTTTCCTTTCCTTTCTTTTCTTTTCTTTTCTTTCTTTTTTCTTTTGCCAGAGTATAGAAAGAATGGCTATACTCAAATTCTCAGTGGAGTCTTCACTGCTGAACTGAGCCTTCCTTCACTGTTGACATTTATTTTGGCACTTGACTTTTCTGATATCCCCCTGCAATATCCCATTGTTCTGTCTTTATCAGTCCATGGCTTTGATCATCCACAGCTCCTAACTTTTCTGTATTTTCCCCACAGATCAATTCTGAAAGCTTATGAACTCCATGGTCAGGTTACCAACACCAACAGCCCTGTGTCTGGTACTCATGCCTTATCGACATTTCTCACCCGCTTGACAAAACGTGTGGTTCCATGGTCCATCAGTCACTGTCAGCAGGGCACGACAGCAGAAGCTTCCACCACTGCATACCACACTTAGCAGCAGATCAGCAGAGAATTTCGACCAGAAATAGGGCTATCACCCTCAAAGCGTGCCCTGCTTACACACACTTCCTCTTTGTGGACTCCACTTGCTAAAGGTTGCAAATCTCCCAAAACAGTGCCACCATCTTGGGAACAAGTGTTCACATACATGAACTTGTGAGGATAGTTTGCATTCAAACAATAGTTCTGCTCTTAAACACTCATGAGATACTTTGAGGAGACATGGCTTTTATGAACTGATAAGGAAAGACGAGGCAGGTGTTTACAAATGGCTTGTTGTCAAACCACTAACATAGGTTTGCTATAATCAGAAGTGTTTTATCTACTTTTAGTTTTATAATTTTATGCATTGATACTTTACTTTCTCTAGAATGTAGGACTGCAAGTAACCCTCATGGCAATTAACTCTGATTTCAGCTTGACTGTGTGAAAGATGCCTAGAGAGCTGGTAGATCGTTATTTTGAATACATCTGTAAAGCTATTTCAGGAGATTAGGACTGGACTCAGGAGACTGAGAAGGGTACTCTCATGGGTGTGTGGGGGCAGTGGTGATATGCTTTGGACCTGGGTAGGACGAAGAGGCAGAGACATGGGTGTGGGGTGTGCTTATGTCCCCCATAGGCTCAGGCATCAGAACACTTCCCCAGTTCCTGGTGCTGTTTAGACGTGGATGGGCAGGCACAGCCTTGCTAGAAGAAGTATGTCACTGGGAAAGGCTCTGCTTCCAGTTTGCCCTATGCTTTCTGCTTGCTGTTCAAGGTGAGGTCTCTCAGCCTCTGCCACTGCCTCTGCCCCAGAACAAGGGACTCATCCTCTGGGAACCACAAGCCAAGATAAACTCTCTTCCTTAAGTTGCCTTAAGGTCATGGTGTTTTATCACATCAACAGAAAAGTAGCTGAGTACAGGAAGGTTTACACTCCTCTTGAACTAGAAAACACAGCTTATCTCTCCCAAGGATCCTGAATTTCATTGATTCCGGACCTCTAAATGTGAGTGGAGAGTAAGTCAGCAGCTTTCCCGGGTCTCCAGCTTGCAGGTCGCAGACAGATAGATTTCCAAGCTTCTTTAACCACATGAACCAATACTTTACCGTCTGAGCATCTCTTTCCATGGAGGCACTGCTAATCTGGAGGCCCCACATAACACACTTGGTAATTCTTTGTGCCACATGATGAGAGCTAAGTCACACTCCTGACATTTCCAGCCATCTAAGGCCCAAGGTAAGGTCAGGCACACTGTCTCCTCTGCTCACTGTGAATCAGTACAGTGGCGGCCATCCCGGGTCACAGTAGAAACACCGGCCTGCATTTGCCCTATTGGGGCTTCTAATGAGCTCTGCTGTCTCAAGACATGTGCCAATTCACCAAGGTCATAGCGCAAACTAACGGCATTTTGTGACCTATCTTTTGTATACAACTTGCTCCTAAGGACTTCTTTTCTCCTTAGAAGGATTGTTTTTATTTCATAATGACTTCATTTTGCACAGCCTTCCCGCAGATTTTATTATAAAGTTTGTCCTTCTTATTAGGAAAGTGTTCTGATTGTCAGTCACTGGGTTGTGAGCTGGCACAGCAGAGAAAGGGAAAGCAAAGCACAAGCGTGTTGTCTGAAATGCAAATAGGTATCCAGGACATCTGGGGAAGAAGGTTCACTCAGGTGGCATCCGACCAAAATGGGAGCACAAAGCGGTTTTTCTTGCTCATACTTTTATGTCAACAACAATGAGTTTTATGGAAACGTTACACTGATTCTTTTTCTGTCCTTTTTGTGTCTAAACTGCTTTCTTTCCAAAAAGTTAAAGAAGATGAGGAAAACAAATATTTGATGCTTTTTACCCCAAGGAACACATTTCTAATGCTTAGAAATATCAAACATTCATTCCTTTCAGAGGCCTCTTTTATTTTAAATTATGTGCTTGTGTATGTCCCAGTGTGGGCTTCTGGGAGTGGAGTCCAGGTGCCCCTGGCACCCAGGAGCGGGTGTTGGATCCACTGGAGTTGAACTCACAGGTGGCTGTGGACCACCTGCGGTGGGTGCTGGGAATTGAACTCCAGTCTTTTGCAAAGATGTTTGTACTCTTAGGAGGTAAGCTGTCTCTCCAGCCCCATTTATTCTTTTTGGCTATGATTACAATCCTCATTGTACAGCTGAGGAGCAACAAGAAATGTGAAGGTTTGTTGTTGTAAATTAAAGAATTTATAAATTATAAATATAAGATATATAAAATGTACATTATGTTATTTATTAAATATTTTTTAATAATATACACCTAGTTTTCATTTCAAACCCATATTAAGTAAACAGAAATAATATTCTGACAAAAATCTCTGAATCACACAAATCCCAAAGTCATTGAAATTCCAATTGTAAAAATTATTTTTTATTCAATTTGGAATTAAAAAAAAACTCACTTTGGTTCTAAACGTTACAGAACACTGACTTGACCTCGAGTACCCACAAAATTCCATGTGTGGACGGTTTGGTCTCCAGGGCAGCACAACTGAGAGGCTACTGAGAGGTACCTTCAAGGAGCTGGGTCAAGTTCCTTAGGCCTTTAGTGGGGTGGTTCATAAGGGATTCTGGGTCTGTGGCCACTTCTGCTTTTTCTCGTGTGCTTCGAAGGTGCTTTTCCTTCCTGCTCCATGTTCTTGCCGTCATGCACTGCCTTGCTACAGGCCCAAGGCACTATAGGAAGTCAATTTGTGAAGTTCCCAAACTGTGAGTCAGAAATAATAAGCCATTCTTTGTAAGCTGGTTTTCTGCCATTACTACAGTGACAGGAAACTTACTCGCAGGAAGTAATGAAAGAATAAGTTAGGGAATGGTAGAAAATCTTATTCTCTCTTGTTCATTTGGTTAGACAGAATTAGCAATAACAGCTTCAATTTTCAAAATTATATATATATATATATATATTTTAATATGTAGAGTAAAACCTCTTAATATGTAGAGTAAAACCTCTTAATATGTAGAGTAAAACCTCTTAATATGTAGAGTAAAACCTCTTGGATGTTACCATCCACACCATTTTTCTCCAGGCACTTAGCTTGTCCTGGGCCTTCCTGTGAGGTTTCTCTCAGGTGCTTAGGACAGAGAGTGTGCAAGATAGACTCACTAATAATAACAACAGTCCTAGTAATAATGGCCAGCATTTATTAGCACTGCAGACAGGGTGAGGATATAGATGATCAGGCATTTTCTTAGGGCACTAAATTCAAGGTACCATCAAGAAATCCGGCAACCAAGATGAAGGATGTTAATTTGGCTTATCTAGTCCCCACCTCACAGAACACTGACTCTTGACAAGGTCCTGCATTTAAGAATTTATTTGAATTTCCCCCATCAACTCTAATTAAGACTTTTCTCCGGAAGATTGTTACCATTTTGAAATGGAAGACTCACAGCCAGTCTCACACAGTCAGGAAGTGGTAAAGTTGGCATTGGAAGCCAGACTCCATGCTGTGAACTGTTTCCTTCCTCTCAGGAATTTTAACATTTATCTCAGGGAGTGCCTTGGGATTGCAGCTCCAAAGGAACCACTGAAAGTTGAGTCCTTTTTCCCTTTAAAAAGCCACACTGTCAGGACAGCAGTGGATGGTTTTCCTGATGGTCAAAATACCTGGTCTTTCTGAGAATTTAAGCAGGTTTTTATCTGCTTGTTCTCTATTATGCTGAAAGATAAATTTAAAAAAAACAAGCCCACCCCTTTTCCTTTCCTATGAGTTTGAAGACAAGGAAAGCAACAGCACAACCCTATTCAGCTTCTTTGGAGACTTGGAATGGGTTTACGTCTCGTCTCCCGTTTGTAGTCTATACTCACCCGCGCTGAGTCACTGATTAGGAGAGTAATCTCAAAGGCAGAAAGAAATTTTGAAAACTAAGGTCTGGCTGATTATTTTCTTTATCTGTCAACCATAAGGCTGCCTGTCAGGGCAACTTTGAAAAAGAAACGTTGTTTTTCTCCAGAAAAACACAATACTCTGTTTAAGCGAACAAGGCACAGAGGTGCTTTTGTATTTTGCTCCTCGACAATTGCTACATTTGAACATTATTATTGATTCCTTTTTCCTTTGAGGAATGTTGCAATGAATTGAACGATTAAAGAAAATCTTGGCAGTTTGTGCAGTTTTCTCCTGATAATCAGAGTCAAAATTACATTCTACAATAACAAGGTTTAAGGAGTAGATTCTTTCTTGGTAATTTTCAGACTTCTTCCTGTGTCTAAAGCCATCTCACAGCTCCAAAGTGATAGGAGAGGCGCACAACAGTGGTGGCAATATCTGTCTCATCTGGCACTCTCTGTTCTAAGCATCTTGCTGTCAATAGTTACCTTAAAAAAGGTTAGTCTCAAAGGAACAATGGATCCACAGCATCAGTGTTCTGTCGGGCGATCTTTATCCTCGCATATATCAAAATCATAGAGGAAAAATGTTTGAACTCGTACATACCTTCAAAATGCTACACATGTGAGCCTTTGTTGAATGTCTTCTAAGTTCTGAGTAGACAATGTCTACATGGGAACTCAGGAGCTGCCTTAGAGAGAGGGGCTGGCCTGACTGCATTAATAAAGCCCCCCGGGCAAGTTCACTGTATGTGAGAGCACCGTTCAGCTGAGCTTTCCATGACTGAGAATCATATCTGTTCAGGGCAGATGAGCCTCTAGGCCTCTGTGTTCAGGTTCTACAAATATTGCCAGGAAATGGTGTCCTTGCAACCTAGTAAACCCAACGTGTGTGGCATCCATTATCAAATTTGGGGAGAGTAGATCAGAGTGAGGACAGGATATTTTCTTCTGCGTTTTGTTCAACTCAGTTTTTAATTAGCTGCTGGAATAACAGGTTTCCTTCGCTTTGGTTAACTGACTTACATTTCTAGGTCATAATTCACCATGGAGGGAAGTCAGGGCAGGTTGTTTGCTCTCTGGCTTATTTATATACTGGTGCTTAGCTAACTTTGTTACACTGCCCAGGACCATCTGCCCACAGAATGGTGCCACCCACAGGTGGCTAATATCAACTGATGATCGGGACAATCTGTTTCAGACATTCTTACATGCCTACATTATAGAGGCAGTTCCGCAATTGGGTCTTCTCCTGGATGGCTCTAGGTTATCTCAAATTGACAAAGCTAGCTAGGACACCCTTCCTTTCTCTCTTTATTAAAACTTCTCTTTCTCCTCTCTCATGAACCTCTTTCTAGTTTCATGAATGTGGTATAAAAACATGCAACTGGGTTTATTCTGTCTTAAAGGAAAATGGAGTTGTTTTTATTTTGTTTCTAGTCAGGATCTCATAGCCTAGGCTGACTTGGGACTTGCGGTCATCTTCATGCCGCAGCCTCCAGCGTGTTTTGATTAGAGGCGTGTTCCACCACTGCCGGGGCTTCTGCTTTTTAATCACCTGCCTTAAGCAAATTTGGGTTGTAGATTGATCCTCAGTGCTCTCATCTGTAAAAACAAATGCTGACATAATAACTAACATCTCTGGGGTAAGAGTTGTTGTGGGAATGAGAAGATAAATAAACATGAGAACCCTTGTAACCTCTAAAGTCTAAAGACTAACATTAGTGATATTTTATTATTAAATTTTGCTCCAAAATCAACTCATGGAGAGCATTCTTTGAATGGGTGGGAAGATGGAAGAAGATATGAATTCTTTTCCAGTTGATCCCAATTCTAATGGAAAGAGTGTTTGGGCTTTACAGCTTAGAGAGTCCTTACACTGAGCCACTTTATCTGAATTCTGAAAGAGAAGATGAAAGCGCTGTACTGTTAGCCTTAGTTTATGTGAATGAATGCTGAGGGTCTTGACTCTTACTGACTCAAGATTTAACACTAGAGAAACTTCTCTTACAATCCTTGAAAAAGATGCATTCCTATGTAGCGTAAAGTAAATCATCAGGGCTTACAACACCGATGTTCAGTGTAGGTCCTGGAGCAACCTTCACGGCCTTGTTGAGGGGACTGCCTACCACTGCACTGGGACAGGCTGCACTGTCTGTAGAGCCTCTGTGGTTACGCATTCGGGAGTACGGTGCTGTCCATTTTGTATATGGCTGTTTCCCAATCATTGCTTTCACCATACATGTGAGGGATAAAGATACAGACAAGGAGTTATTCATTCTGAATCTGTGCTTCCAGACCTGATCATTTCCTATTGTTTTCTGTGAATATTCCTATGACATCGTCAGGGTGTAAAAGTGAACTCAGCTCCATATGAAAATGGAATCTGGGTTTCCTTTGAAAATGTGCTCAATTAAAGTCACAGAAGTATTGCCCAGTGGTTGATAGAGAGAGGCAGGAGGGTAGGTGAGCTTACATCATTGTAGAGGCCTAAAGCAGAGTCCTCACCACATCTCAAAGCATGACTGTATAGCTTGTAGACTCCAGCCATGTACTTCCTGCATTTATACCACTCACACTGTAACTCACTGAATTACTTTGAAGCTAATTAATTTACCTGATTGAAAGGTCAGGTCATAGCACTTCCATTTAAACTGCCTCCTCTATAGATTCTTCCTTTATAGAATGAACCTAATGCTCTCTCCAAACTCAATGTTTCCAATCGTACCATTTCTCCCCTTACTTTATGTTATTTGCTCTTCACAGTCCTTTGGAAAATGTCATCAGGGCATTTTAGCTACTGTATTTTCTGTCTTTCATTTCACTGATTCTCTTTCCTCTATCACATAAGCTCATAACAATATCAGAGGATGTGATTTTTTAAAGCCTTTACAGCTAACATAATGGTACTTTTTGGAGGAATGCCTCAAGTGTGCATTAGTATATTCAGGCTTTTCTCAAAATCAGCTTCTCAAATACTGCTTGCGTGTTATTTGTAGATTCCAGACACAATTCAGAGCTTGGAGAAAGGCATGTCTCTGTGACAAACAGCTCAGGAGTTGAGTAGCCTATGGGGCAGTCACGACCTTGCATCCAGGTCTTGTCACAATTCATGCCATTTTCTCTGTTGTCAGCATCATTATTTTATAAAATGAAGATGAGGTCAGGATAAGATAAGGATAGAGTAAGCATAGAATAAAGTCAGAGAAGGTCAGCACATGGGAGCTGGGCTCCAGGCTGCCTTCTGTTCCTCCTACCATGTGCACATGAGCAGATAGCAGAACACCTCCCAGTGTAGATTACCTCCTAGTCTATAGATTGGTGACAGCACTGGTGAGAGTTACCAGGGTGTTCGTGAGTGGAAGCACTGACTTCACAGTGCTTACTGCTGTGGTTGGCACATGGTGTCACATCCACTGCATATGTGTTAGTTATTTTGTTCCATGAGCACATGAAGAGCATTTATACTGAAAAACTTAAAGTGAAATTAAATGCATCACTGGGAACATCTGGGCTGCTTTCCTTCTGACCACATGCAAAGGCTGATCCGTGCTGACCATGCATGAGGCAGAAAAAAAGACCCTCTTCCAGGTGCGTCTTTCCCTTCTGTTGTCACGCAGTGGTAAGTGCACTGACCACTGTTGTGTCACTGAGACTATCTGGCCACAAGGCATACGCCATGTCATTAAGCTGTGACAATTTTTACCATCTGTCTTAGTTATTTTTCTATTGCTGTGTTCAGATACCATGGACTACGGCAACTTGTAGAAGAAGGTTTCTAGGAGCTTACAGTTTTAGAGGGGGAGTCCACGACCATCATGGTGGGGAACATGGTGAGGAAGAGAGGCCTAAATGGGAACAACATGTGCTTTTCAAACCTAAAAGCCCATTCCCAGTGACACTCCTTCTCCAGCAAAACCACACCTTGGTGTTTTTGTTTTTGTTTTTGTTTTTTTCGAGACAGGGTTTCTCTGCTGTGACTCTGGCTGTCCTGGACCTCACTCTGTAGACCAGGCTGATCTTGAACTCACAGAGATCTGCCTGCCTTTACCTCCCAAGTGGTAAGATTCAAGGTGTGGTCCACCACTGCCTGGCAAGACCACACCTTCTAATCCTTCCCAAACAACTCCACCAACTAAGGACCAATTATTCAAACATATGAGCCCAAGGGGCCATTCATTTAAACTAACACACCATCTCTTTATAACTATTGATATTTTACTGGTCAAGTTAGCACACAAATATGCCTGAGTTCTTAAGCTTTTCATTCCTGACTCCTAATTTGTGTAGAGGAATGTTTGAACTTTTATTCCAGAAGCATAGCTGCTCTAGAGTAAGAAGACTGTTAGTCAGACTAATTCTGTCCTTTGTTTGTGCTAATGCTAGGTGAAAAGGCTTTCTGTGGTTAAAGCACAGGAAGCAGAGTTCAGAAGGAGTCTGGTGTCAGACAGGAAGTGTGACATCTGAGATGAATCAGAGTGAAGAGCAGGTAAAGTGAGAAGAGTTATTGTAGTGAGTCGGAGTGAGGACACTCCCAACTCTCATGATATAAAAGTCTCCAAGGTTGAAACTTTCTAGGTTTAAGTTTAGATTGTATGGAGGCTGAAACCCTCTAAGGACCAGGGATTGAATTAGCCAAAGATTAAACTACCCTTTGCCTTGGACCTACATCTACATCTTTGAAAAATAAAGACTGGCTCATTAGAACTAAGTACTTATAACATCCATCTACTGGAGAAGTCATATGTTGGGCCATCATTTGAGGCAAAGGTAGTTAAAGCAGAAGGTCAGATTGGGCAGAGCTTAATACATATTTATCACAGTATTAGGGAAATCAAATATTTTCTTCAAGAAAAGCTAGTGAGTGGAGGCTGCAGAGATACCTTGGTGGCTAAGAGAAATGGCTGTTCTTCTAGAGGACCTAAGCTCCACTCCCAGCACCCACACTGGGTAGCTCTCAACTGCCTTCGACTCCAGAAACAAGGATCCAATGTCATGTTCTGGCTGTTAAGAACACCCCGAACACACACACACACACACACACACACACACACACACACACACACACACACACACACGCAGTCACAGTCACATAAATAGTAATAAAAATAAATCTGAAAAGAACAAAATCATCATGCCTGAGGTTGAACTTGCTGAAGAATGTGATGAGAAAGAATTCCTGTTCTAGGATTAGGGAGACTTGTTCATTACTTGTCATGAGATGTACCCAAGCTGAGGTGGCTGGGAATGAACTCTACATTAGGAGCCTGGCCATTAGTATTGTCTACTCAGGGCTACAAAGGAAACACTGACCACAGTTATTCTGGAATGAGTTACATGAACTTTGAACAGGCAAAACAGAGAGGGTACATGTTTACAAGATAGCCTTCTGTTACAAATGCTTGCAGAAAATATCACTGAGCCATTGAATATCTGCAATGTGTCCAGAATGGTCCCAGATTCTAGAATCTTCTAGTACCAGTGATAATACACATGCTTAATAGATGACTGTTCACGTGAAGAGGAATATTTCTAAGACTCTCTGATGTTTTCTCTGTGCAGATAAGTAACTGGAATTTGCGAGTCTGTGGTAATAACAGAAGATGTATAAAGGTTGCAAAGATTACTGGATTGATATTGTAAAAAGCAATGAGATTATAATAATCATAGTAAGTGTTTCCTTAGTTCCACAGTTCTCTCCGCTCACTCAACAGTCCTGGATATCACTCAGTTTCTTCCAGAAGTCACTGAAAATTGTCTCTATGTTCTGTTCCCCAAGAACTGAGGAAAACAGCAGTAAAAATATGTTTTAGGGTGCAGGCAAAGAGAAAAGATGTATAATTCACCACAGTTTTTTTTTTTCTGGCAGATCTTCATATAAGATCAGAGGTGAAATGAGGTCAGCAAGGAGTTAAAACTGACTGTGTGGTCAAATTTTCATTTAGTGCCCTACTGTGGCCTCCAACCCAGAGGGCACAGTTATCAAGGAGTTTTGGAAATGTCTGTGCTTGCTGTTCTCAAAGGCAGACTGAGGGCCCATATTCTATCGATTATGCCTTTAAAAAGCACCATTTCTTCTATGTTCTTAAGGAGTCAAAACTTTCATTTCCTTTAGGATGGAGCTAATTATTTTGGAAGCATTCTGCTAAAATAATTTTTTAAAAGATATCTTCTTGTGGCAAGTAAGGCTGAGCTCAGGGAATTAAGAAAATGAGAAGACAGATCCAATTTAAGCCACGGGGGTCCTGCCTGTTTAGAAGGGGTTCTGGCGTGTCACAGCACTTGTTAAAATGGTACTTGTGCTTATATTGCCTGAATTTTTCCTTCAATTCTTTCACATATCTCTCTAAATCCCACGGATTTCTGTGACTGTTTTAAGATTTATTTCTTGTGTCTTGAGGTCTCTGAGCTCTGAAGTTGCATAATCACATCTCTGATTCGGTAGAATATGCTCCATGTGGCCCACACATGGGACTTTCTCTGTCCCCAACTTCACCCTTCTCAGGTCACTTATCCATTTCTGTATTCATCCTTCTTGAAGTACTTACTGAGTCTGTGTCCAGTGATACTATGGATGCTGTTTAGAGGAATCTGTCCACAGAGAGCAAGCTCCACCTTCATGAAGTGTAGGAGATAAGGAAGTGGACACAAGACCCGCAATACCAATGAAGGAATACGAAGCCATGTGAAAGTTCTTAGGAGTTGTATAAGCATTTGGAAGGATCATATGCAAATCTGTTTTGCATAAGTTCTTCAAAAGTTTCCTATCCTCTGAGGTAAACAAATTTATCTTTGTAGTTTTCTATAACTTGGTCTCTAATTTTTTCAGTGGCCATATTTCTCCTTCTTCTTCTTCTTCTTCTTCTTCTTCTTCTTCTTCTTCTTCTTCTTCTTCTTCTTCTTCTTCTTCTTCTTCTTCTTCTTCTTCTTCTTCTTCTTCTTCTTCCTCTTCTTCCTCTTCCTCCTCTTCCTCTTCTTCTTCCTCTTCCTCTCCTCCTCCTTCTCTTCTTCTTCCTTTTTTTTTGTTTGTTTTTTGAGACAGGTTTCTGTGTGTATGCATGTGTGTGCGTGTGTGTATATGTATGTGTGTATGTGTGTATGTGCATGTGTGTATGTGTGTGTGTTTGTGTGTATGTGCATGTGTATGTGTGTATGTGTGTGTGTTTGTATGTGTGAATGTGTGTGTATATGTGTGTGTATATATGTATGTGTATGTGTGTGTGCATGTGTATGTGTGTATGTGTGTGTGTGGCTAAGAGGTGATTTTTTAACTTCCTGCTGTTGCTGCTTGCTACCATGCCTCCTTACTGTTGTGGACTGTTGTCTCTCTGGAACTATAAGCCAGAATACAGACTTTTATCTGCAAGTTGCTTTTGGTCATGGTGTTTAGTCTAGTGACAGAAAAGTGACCAATATAACATTCAACTATGAACTGCAGTGTTAAAGTCAGGGACGTTATCTAAACCACATCTTATATAATAATTCATACAGGTTAAAGAACACATTGCTCTCTGATGCAGCTGACATCTTAAATGTTTAGCATCAAATGCTGAATGGCAAGAAATTTAATTTGCTGGTCACATTACCTTGTGAAAATTGTAGGCAGTGCACAAATACGAATTTTAAAACATTTCAGGACTTCTTTCTAAAATGGAAAAGAAAGTTTAGAGACCTAATTTTACTGTGAAAAAAGAGATGGGAAATGTTTATTTCTGAAAAAAAAACTTCATGTAGAAAAAAGTATGCTGTTCTCATATGGGACTGGCCAGTATGTGGATAAACAGACTATTCATACTGTTGAATTTTATGAGATGCTAGAACTTTCTATGCTTAAAACTTTATTTTAATACCAATTTAGCAAAAATAGGAGACAACTGGCCAATGTAAATCACTGAAGGGAAATGATCTTTCAGATTTTTAAATATTAAGAAAATACACTACTAAGGTGTTTGTCAGGAAATCCAGTTATGCATCGTTGATAAATCAGCTGGAAGTCTGGCCTGAAAAGTCCTTATTTCTTCTGCTACAGCATTTTTGAGTTGTAGTATTGTTTTTGTATGTTAAGTGTAGGCAGGACAGTCACTGTAGTGTAGAGAGTTCTTGAGTTGTCAAGCTTTGTGTGCAATGGAGTCTACCTTGTGTCTTGTGTATATACTGCTGAAGACTTTGCTGTGTGTGTAATAAGCATTCTATACCTACAGAATACAGCAAGGGTCAGCCAGCCACACACACACACACACACACACACACACACACACACAGTGGTTGTTGTAAACAAGATTTGCTCTTAGTCCTATTGAAGGGTCATTTTGTTCCATGAGGTTTCTTTAAACTCCTGTTTCCAGAATAAACAAATGCTCATGTTTATAAACTGCAGTCCCCATTCAGTCACAAGTCAAGCTGGTTTGTTTGGAATGGTTTCTAAGAAAATTGTCCCCAGGGGAAATCGTGGTGCCATGGATTCTTTATATCAGTATATTTTTATTTTTCAGGCACAAAGACTACTTCCTTCTCTCCTCCACTGTAGGTTGGCTGTTATTCTAGTGTGAATATTTATTTCCTCCTTTTTGAACTCTGATGGCAGGGTCTTCTTATCCTCTGAACTAGCTATAAGTTCAGTTAGTTCCTGCATAGAGATGCATCTGCCAGGCCACCATCAACGAAGGTCTGCAAAATCCATGGACCCCAGCTGGCCAGTTTTCTTGATTCCAAGCGCACCTATTTATGTGAGCAGGTGACCCTATTGGCTCTTGATGTAGCTTGTACTTGAGTGTTTGGTCAGAAGTGACTATTTTGCTTACTGTTAGCTCCCATGTTCCTTGTTTATGAAGACCAAGTCTACGTCTAATTGGGAAAATTGTGCAGCTATTCCTGAATTTGTAGTATTTTCAAGGGACATGGTTGTTCTCTATAAATGCTTATTGTTGAGGTAATTTATTTTCACTTTTTTCACCTCTACCAGCTGGTGCTCGGATCCAGACTCTTCCTTTCATTTTCTGCCTTATTTTTCTTCTTAGACAGTGGCTACTGTGGCTACTATTCGCAGCCTTCTCGCTTCTGTAGTTGACACTACACCATGTGGATTCAGTCCAGGAATCGACTGAACTTCTAACAGTGAGTCCAGTTTTTATCATGATAATCCCATTTTTATACTGTGAGTAAAGACAGACGGGAGACACAAACACATTTTTCATTATCAGGTGAAATGACAAAGCTTTTCTATATACAATTCTTAGAATATAAAACAGATGTCATTTCAGAAGCATCAAGGTCTTAATAACTGTTTACTCTTCTTTTATAATTATATTCTCTCTACCTGAATGTTAGTTGAGTTGATAACTTTAAATACAGACAAAAAGAAGGGTTATCAGTCTAAAAATAAAATTCTTCTTCTTTTTTTTTTTTTTTTTTCCAAGACAGGGTTTCTCTGTTGTAACTGTCTGTCCTGGAACTCACTCTGTAGACCAGACTGGCCTGGAACTTACAGAGATCAGCCTGCCTCTGCCTCCTGAGTGCTAGGATTAAAGGCATATGCCACCACTACTTGGCTTATTATAATTCTTTAAAAAAAATACCTAATATAAAATGTCTAACCCCTGATGGAGATTGTAACATAGTTATTATGCTTCATTTAAGTCACTAACTGATGATCACCTTCTCGCTGGTTTTAAATTTAAATTCTGGAACTGTTATGATCTCTGAATTAGCATATATATGCAGTGGAATTGCATTACAATGTTGAAGGTGTAAAACAGTTAATAATGGTGTAAAACACTCCTCACAACTTCTAATTGGGCAGATCAATGTTCTAAGTATTATTCAGAAAGTATAGACCCCTGTTTCTGTTTGAGCTTGGTGGAAACACTAACTGTGAGTGACGTATTCAGCCACTGGGGTCACTACTGAGTCATCTTGGGTGGCGAGGACTGAGATAGACTAGATCATAATTTGCTGAAGCACATTCTGATCACATGAAAAGCAAGCATGGTGCAAGTCAAAGAAGAAAGATCAGAAACAAAGAAAGCAGAGCATCAGGTCTCCAACTTGAAAACTTCTCAATTTTGAATCTACAAATGTAGTATGTTTAGAATATAAATACTTGTGAAAAATCTTTTCTAAAAGAATTTTAAGTAATGTTGATGTTGACAAAGTAACAAAATAACCACCAAATATTTTTTTTTTTCTTTTAAGATATTGCTGAGAGTAATGGCTTGGCAGTGTAGTCTGGCAGGAGTCTCAGGGGAGCTGGGAGAGTATGGGGAGCTGCAGATGACAAGCTGGTCCCCTGGGAGTACCCACAGGCTCCTGACCTGGCAGCTGTGCTCGCTGAGCTGGTAGATGATAGCCTTCAGAGTGTATGCACAGGCTTCTGACAGGGGAGCTGTGCTCGCTGGGCTGGTGGATGGTAGCCTTCAGAGAGTATGCACAGGCTCCTGACCTGGGAGCTGTGCTCGCTGGGCTGGTGGATCATAGCCTTCAGAGTGTATGCTTGGTGCTACATGTGGCATTTTGGGAATTCTCAAGGAAGATTCTCTTGAGCTTTCCCCTGATCACTTAACTCTACCTTTTTCTAAATGTGCTGGCTAGTTTTAGGACAACTTGACACAGGCCACAGTCATCTGAGAGGAGGGAACCTTAGCTGAGAAAATGCTTCCATATGGTCAAGTTTCAGGCAAGCATGTAGGGCATTTTCTTAATTAGTAATTGATGGGGGAGGACCGAGAACATTGTAGTTAGGGCTACCCCTGGGATGGTGGTTCTGGGTTCTATAAGAAAGCAGACTGAAGAGCAAGCCAGTAAGCAGCACCCTCCATGGCCTCTGCATCAGCTCCTGCCTTCAGGTTCCTGCCCTGATTCCTTTCAATGATGATCTATGATGTAGAAGTGTAAGCTAATCCTGGTGTTTCATCAAAGCAATAGAAACTGAAGACACTAAAGAATGGGCTTGTGTTTTAATTTAAAAACATTCATTCTATGCATATGGGTATCTTGGCTCCGTGTATGTCTGGGCAACATGTGCCCTGATGCCCCCTGAGGCCAGAGGAAAGTATCAGGTCCCCTAGAACTGGAGTTACAGACAGTTGGGAACTGTCAGGTGTGCTCTGGGAATTGAACCTTGGAAGAGCAGCCAGTGTTCTTAACTATGGAGCCAGAGAGATAGCTCCAAGGAATGGAATTCTTGACTCAGATCTCAAATTCGTTTTTAATATTTGTAGGAGTCATTTGACAACCCTCAAACTATATGTGGAGATAAATTTTCCAGTACCACCAGAGGTTTTATGTGATCAGAATACTCTAGTCTTTGCAAAGCACAGTTGCTCTTTTAGTATCAAGCAAATGATGCATTATAAACACACCACTGAAGGTTAAAAAGCTAAAACACATCTGTCTATAGCCTCCGTTTTCCAGAGCTATTTGTGAAGAAAATTTGACGAAATAATAGAGCAATGTTCCAATTGCCAAAAGGTAATGTGGGATGAGAGTGTGACCCATAAAGCTTTACAGGGAAGACATGTGTGGAGTGGGGGTGGCAAGGAAGGAAGGGAGGAGGAGGAGTGAGGGAGAGAGAGAGGGAGAGGGGAAGGACTTCAAAGCAGTTCTCCTCTGAAATGGATAGTTAGCATTTGCACCGATTTTCTCAAAGAGGAATCTAAGGAAATCACGTCAGCATTTAGATCCTGGGAAATGTTATATCCTGTGGTCCTATTACAGGGAGCAGACGGTGCTGGGATACACCTTTGCCCATGCTGCAGCTCCCTTCTCTTAATGGTGGGACCTGCCTGGACTCCCATTTCTTCTCTAAATAGTGGTTCTTTATGTTCTGTATCCAAAGTCCCTGGCTGAACCCTAGACGAAGGTCAACAATAACAGCATTAAGACAATCACGTACAGCTAAAGTCTACAGACAGAATACCTGTGTTCAAATCCCAATCCCACCAGTGGGTTCTGTTGAACAATTTCCTACCCTCCCTGTAGCGTTGCTTCCTGCCCTGCAGATTGTGGGTGATGATTCGCATGGCTGCAGTGAGGAGGACTTAATGAGTGCAGGCTGTAATTACTCATTAGATCCAGGGATGTAGACCTTCATCGCCCTGATCTCAGATGCGCACCTGATGTCCATCTGCAGGGTATCATCTCTTATCATCTCGCTTTCAGAATGAAATCGAGGAGGAGACTGAATCACCAGTCATATCATCGCCCGGCCAGATCAAAGAAAATAAAAGCTGCTGAATGCTTAGCCCTAAAGAGGACTTCCATGTCACCCTGTCAAGGCTCAGGGACCATTTCAGGAGGGGACAGACAGGACATAAGGGCCAGAGGATGTGGAGGAGTGCAGCAAAACTGTCTTTTGGATGTGGCATAGCTTTGCAGTCATGAACTCACTGTAGCTGTGGTTACACTACACTGAACCTGCTTGTAACCCGGCCCATTGACATTTCAGCATGGATAGGGTAGGGCTCACAAGGTCCAGTTTCTCCCTGAGGGACTGTGGGCTGCTGGGGAAGAGGGTTTTATTCTCCTTGGTTTTGTACCTAGTGGTACATCTCCCATGTTTTAATGAACAACCCCAGTTAAATTCAGTGGTGACTCTCTTCCTCTTTGTTTCTTTATGAATCTGCCTCAGACTCTGTTTCCCCCTTCTCTGCCTCTGCCTCTCTGTCTCTCACATACACATCAGATTCAGAAGGGCGCTAGTTTAAAAGAAGAAGGACTTCAATAGGGGGCGTGGGTCAGAGGGGGAGTGAAAATGGCCACCATTCATTATACACATGTGTGAACTGGTCAAATAATCACACCAAACCCAGCTATGCCCTTAGGAAGCAAGCAAGGCATCGCCTTGGGCCCCTCAATTCTTCGGCCAGTTCAGAGACCTAGCTACTTTCCTCTCATGGTCGTATTCACATGTTCTTAGCAGGACCCTCCATCCTGCTACCCACGGGCAGCACAGCTCCCGTCTCACACATTCTTCTCCTGGGCACATCTTTGAGATCCTCTCCAGTCTTGACTGGATGAACTTTTTTTTTTTCCTGCTCAACCTATTTCTTCTTGGAATCAAAGGTGATGTCAGGAGACAAAGCTCTGAGCTACTTTGTCTTGTCAGTGTAAATGACAAGGTGACTTTTAACACTTTGAGAAGTCTTGCTCAGCAATGCTCAGGAGAATGTGTTGTAAACCAAGCAGGTAGGCTCCACTCCAAGACAGGAAGAGTGAGTGGCCTCAGAATGTCATCTCTCCAATGCCCTACAAGTGAAGTTCCACTGGCTGACAAGCAGAGAGCATGGCTCAACGGTCTCTACTGGAATGTCCTTGCTTTGGCCCTGATGAATGCGGGAAGATGCTAGGAATTTAAGTGTGGGTGTTCAGTACTTTACAAGGAGTGTGTAGGGACTGAGGCGGGTGTGATGTGTCTATCTTGCTATATTTATAAAGGAAACATGATGTCTGTCTTTGTAATGTGTTCTGAAGCGTGTACGTGGCGAGGAGGCAAACGCTCGGGGAGGTCTGAGAATGAACCCAAGTCCCATCACTGCATAACTGTAGTGCTCATGATAACTTCAATTTTCCTGGTTTAATTAGATGCTTACATTATCTCCCAAACTCCAGCTCTTGTGTTATCAGCATTCCAGGTAATGGCCGAGAAAAGGAAACTGGCAGAGTGGCCACTTGCATTTTTTCTGTATTGTCTAGGATTCAAACCTTGAGATAACTTAAGTAGTGCCTCTCATTCTGAGGTCTGTGCTTGCAGCTGTCAGGTCCCCACCATTATCATTTAGGAGAGGAGACTCTTTTCTACTGCCTTCTTTCTTATCACTATCCTTCCATTTAATTAATTAGGGAGGACAGAAAGCGCCGTAATTATTCAATGAGCTGTACTATATTGGATGTGGCAAGCATATGTATAATTTTAGAACATTTCAGCTGAGATGATGGACAGTTCAACTCTGAGCCAGGAGTTGAATTGGCAGCTGAGATCCAGGTGAGGCTAAAGAAAGTCTGGAGAGCCATAGAACCTGGACGACTAGTCAGCTCAAGCCCGTTAACGGACCCAGTTTGTCAGCCTTTGTGGTATCTCATATTTTTACATTTTTTTGTGCCTATGGCCTTCTTATAGAATGTATTAATTATAGATTAAACTACAGGTACCTGTATAATATTTGACGCCCAAAGCTTATTATTTAGTCCTGATAATTCATGCAGGGCTATTAAAAACGTATGGAAGAGCATTGACTTTTAGCCTTTAAACGATGAGTTCCTCACATGTTCTGTAAGAGATGGATTTCATCCGTATGCAGACTACAGCTCTCCTCTTAATACGCCCTGCCATCACCCTGCCAGGTGACCTGACTGCCCTCTGGGAATCCTGGAGCTCACCTTTGGGGGTTTCTTCATGAGTGGATAAATGAAATTCCTAGCAGATGCTCAACAACAGCATGAAGCTGGTCCCAGGCCAGCAATAACTGGTTTGAAATCATTGTTTTGAAATCAGTGTCTATCTGTAGAAACCACGGATAATGGGCTAAGCACATCTTAAGGGAAGCTATAATTTGACCAGGTATCACGTATGTAAAGTTAAGGTCCTTGGGAATTATCTTTATTTTTCATGATGTGTGCATCACACATAACATATCTGCACATTTTTTTCACGTTCTAAAGACTAAGAACTAAGTAAAATCACTGCAATTCAAAGGTTTACAGTTTGAGAAATTGTTATGGCTCATGTACCTGCCCATGGCCTCCAACTCCCTTTCCCATTCCTCATCTTGCTTCTCAACCCTGACCTGTCATTTTAGACCACTGCCTGTACTAATTACTGTTCCTGAAAAGCAACTTAGAGAAGAAAGCTTTGGCTCACAGTTTAAGTAGATAGTCTAACAGGGAAGGGAAATTAGACAGCCAGTCACATCGTATCTGTAGTCAAGAACCAGAAAGAGATGAATGCTAGTGCTCAGGCAGCTTTATACTTTTTATACAGCCCCAAACTGAAACCCAGGGAATGCCTACCTTCTGGCTCGGTCATCCCATTTTAATTAACTTAATCAAGAAAATCTCTCACAGGCATGCATAGAGGTTAATTAATCTAGAACATTCTTCACATGTGTTCCCAGAGGTTCAGCTCAGGTGTGATTCTAGATCCAGGGACGTTGTCGACCAATACTAACCACCACACTGCCTTAAAAACACAAGCAATTTTCTGCATCTAAAATTCTGTTCATTAAAATTTTGGTGTTGTTTCTAGTAATGAAATGTACTCTACACATTTTCAGAGAATAAAGGTAAAGATCTGAACAGCTGCAAACCCTTCTGTCTACAGTGATGAACTGCCCACAAGATACACTGATGCCACAGTGGCACAAAAGGTGTGGGAGTAACCAATCACTAACTGATGGGAATTAGGGCCTGGTCCATGAATGGAACTCATGCCCAACATTGCCCTGGTGGCCAAGAACCTAAGACTAGATAGGTGACAGACCAGCAGTTCTGAACCTTCCTAATGCTGCTACCTTAAATCCGGCTCCTCATGCTGTGTTGACCCAAACCATACAATTATTTCTGTTGCTACTTTTTGACTGTAATTTTGCTACTGCTATGAGTAGTAATGTAAATATCTAATATTCAGCTGGTCTTAGGTGATCCCTGTGAAGGGGTCATTTGACCCCAAAGGGGTCACGACCCACAGGTTGAGAACTGCTGCTATAGACATGGGGATAATAAAATGCTATTGTTTTGCTAAAGGAACAAAGCAATACAATGACTCCTAATGACATTCTGCTGTACTCACAGATCGGTGCCTTGCTTAGCCATCATCAGAGAAGCCTTCTCCTGCAGGAACTAAAACAGAGACCCACAACTGGACAATGTGTAGAGAGTGAGAGACCGTGGAACACTTGTTCTAAATGGGTTGTCTCCATCAAATCCCTCCCCTCAGGGCTCAAGGATCCCTGTGGAGGAGGACGTGGGAAGATTGTAAGAGCCACTGAAGATAGAAGACACCAAGGAAAGAAGGCCTTCTAGATACAGCAGGAATGTTGCGATATGACCTTGCAGAGACTGGCAGGGCCCACAGGGCATGCACAGGTCTAAGGTAGGTGGGATCCCACTGCTGAAAGGGGAAGTAGATACATGTCCCCATGGCTAACCCAGAAGCTATCTCCAATTGATGACTGCTAGCAAAGAAAAATAGTCTCTCTAATGGAGTCTATTGGGCATACAAAGCACACTTAAAGCAGGTCCCGTGCCCAGAAGCACATGGTTAACAGAAAACAAACACAATGGTATTTCTGGAGCATTTTTTAAATCTTACAAATCATTTGCTCACATATTTTGGGTTTTGATTTTGTTTTTATGGGTTTTCTCTCTCTTTCTGTGTGAATAAGTATATCTTAGCATCTTTATATACTTCTTATGGTTTTTCTTTGGTTCTTTTTTTCCTGTTTGTTTGTTTTCTCCCATTCTGGTTTGTTGCTTTTATCTTGTATCATTATTAATGTTAATAATATTATTATTAGATGCCTGTTTGTTTTGGGTGGGTGGGGCATGGGGAGGATCCGGGAGAAGTTGGCATGGGGAAAATATAATCAGAATATATTGTAAGACAGATAACCTATATTCCAAAAGAATTTTGGATGTTTCCCTACAGCCAGCAAGGTGTTTATAGAGTTGTCCAGTTCCCTTTAAGTAAAGAGATTGGAAAGAGAATCTAAGCCAATCTAAGCAAGGGAAAGGTGTGTACAAGACACATAAAATTAATTGCTGCTTGAAGCCCATTTCAGTTTATTTAAAGAAACCACAATTATAGAACCACACTGTCCATTATGACACCCATTAACAACATGTTGCTAGGGGCACTTGCATTATGGGTAGCTCAAGCTGAGATATATTTTATGTAAAAAAAACACTCATGGCAGCCAAAACTTACTATGAAGAAAAGACTAATTTGCCTACAAATAATTTTAAATTAATTGTATGATAAATTATGCCATTCTGGGCACACTAGGTTAGATAAAACACATTAGTTAAGTTTTACTTACTTCCTGTTACTTTTATGGTGTAGATGCTAGAAATTTTAAAATTCTGTTTGTTGTTTGCCACTATCATATGGCCACTGGATAGCAAAGCTATAAACATCTTTTAAATGACTTTGGAGAAGTCCCAAATGTTTCTAAATAATTAGTTTATAGTAGCAAGGACTAAGAAAAACATTCATCCATTTTGAAAAGATGACTTTCAAAAAGTGTCAGTGTAGATCCTCTGCTTGGAATTAGGTAAAAGGCTGTTCAAACAGTAAGTTACCTGGGAGTTAGTGGGGGCAGAGACCAGCAGAAAAGGCTATGTAAAAATCAAGACCATCTGTTACATTCTAGATCATACATTAAGGCTGAGTTTACTTAATGGCTTAATTGGGGCAGCGCAAAAATTGCTTTTCAGTTTTGCTTTCTAGTTTTTCTTTGCTGAGATAAGACAGTTCAGTGAGGCTAATTTTGTGATAATTTTGTACACCATTAATATTCAATATTCAAGATCAATATTTAAGAAATCAATATTCAAGAAGTCTCAAGGGCCACTTGAAATGGAAAGAAATGACGATCAAAAGTGCCCAGGATGCTCTGAGAGAAAACTGTCTGTTCTCCAAAGTGTCAGTTCCCTTAAAGCGCTTCCCGATGCAGACTAGGATCAAATTTTGAAATGGAAGATGGGAACTGTCTGTCTGAGCCTCTGGAAATTAGAAGTAAGACAGTAATTTTCCACATTTGTTTACCATCCTGAGGAAATAGTTTGTGCTATTTTTCCCCCAATCACCTAGCTGGCTAATGTTCAGTTTTTCCAATTATAGAGAAGATTTTCTGGACATAAACATAAGACCCAAACCAGGAATTAGATTCTGTTATAATTCCTTGCTGACTCTTGCTTTTACTGTGTCTTATGGCATGGAATTTTTGTCTTCTTCCAATGTTCTATTTTTACTAATAACTTGCATGAACATTCACTTCCATCTGAAGGGTGTAGTTGGTTTGACTTGGCAACAGACGCACACTAACATACCTGCCACTCTAACTGAGATGTGTAACTTTCTGTTACCTCAGAAATTTCTTGTGACCCTTATCAAGCCACTACTTCATGCCACTGTATCCTTAGAATCTTATTTGTGACACCCTGGTTTCATTTCTATATTTTTACAAACTTTATATAAATGTACATTTTTGGTGTCTAGCTTCTTTGTTCAAGATCTTATTTTTGAGATTCATCCACACTGTTATGTTGTCAGTGTATCATTTATTTACTTTTTGGTTATTGAATACTATACCATGTCCAGATAGAATATATTTGCTTTATTCTTCATCAGTGAAAATGTGGGTGATTTCCAGTTTGGGGTGATTATAAGTAAAGTTGCTATTAACAGGTTTCATGTGGACCAAAATTTTCAAATTCATTGTGTAGAGGAATAGGCCTGTGTGAAAGCTAGGAAGGGTCTATATTCCAGTGGTATACATTCAGAGGCCTGTGTTGTCTGTATGGAATGTAGCCACACCTTTAACCTCAGTATTCAGAAGGCAATAGTTGTCCATGCCTTTAATCCCTAAGACAAAAACAGAGTTTGGAAGCAGATACAGGAAGCGGAGTTCTGAAAGAGTCAGTGTCACACAAGAAGTGATGTCTGAGATGAGTCAGTGAAGGATAGGCAAACTGACTAATGAGAGAAAGAGTTAGCAGAGTGAGTACATGCCCAGCTCTCAAAATAGAACAGGTGAGCTCTCAGCTCAGAATAGAGTCAGTCAGTTACAGAAGTGTCAGTTACAGAGGCAGTATGAAGCAGTCATTTACAGCAGACAGTATGGGGCGAGCAGTCTGAAGCAGGAAGATGGGGGAGAAGACACAGAGACAATGAAGTGGTCTGACAGGATAAGATAGAGAGGCTGACTGAGTATTATGGAGTAGTGAGCTGGAAGAGACGCAGACACAGAGGTAGCTCAGCAGAAGAAGTCAGTATCAGATAGGAAGAGTGAGTCAGTTTGAAACTGAGCAGAGTAGTTCAGTCTGAGGCAGTCAGAGAATCAGCCAGAATCTGCCAAAGTCAGAAGAAGAGTTTGATCAAAGAGTAAGCCAGATCAGAAGGTTAGTTTGAACTAGCAGCTTGGAGAAGAGTTTGAGCTGGAGCAGTGAGTAAATTGAACCAGAAGATTCAGTTAAGTTCAGCCAGCTCTGAGTTCAGAGGGAGCTAGTTGGGGTGGATTAGTCAGTGGTAGGTCTCAGAGGTTTAAATGTTTTAGATTGTAAAGCGGCCAAAATGCTCTAAGGCTCCAGGCTAGACCTGGTGATTTAATTAGGCAAAGAATAATTAGCCTTTACCTTGAATCAATGCCTACATCTGGCATCTATGTCTATAATTGA
The DNA here is from genome assembly GCA_026225945.1 of Cricetomys ansorgei. NCBI lineage: Eukaryota > Metazoa > Chordata > Mammalia > Rodentia > Nesomyidae > Cricetomys > Cricetomys ansorgei. The sequence goes on along the minus strand of JAMJFZ010000728.1, from coordinate 166,107 downwards.
GTCAATGTTTGGGAACATGATTGGGGTATTTTATCTAAGGTCATGTTGATTTCCATTACGGGTTTTGTTTGTTTGTTTGTTTTGGGAACAGTCTCACTGTGTCACCCTGTCTGCCCTGGAACTCTGCATGTAAACCAGACTGGCCTCAAATTCACAGATATGAAACTGAAATTATGTCCCAAGGTTTCTGTGACAGTTTAAATTCACCCCAGCAGGGACCAAGGGATTCTGTTGGTTTACATACTTGTTAGACTTCAGTGTTGCCCATTTTGTTGTGTTTGAACCAACTTTAGCATCCACCTCTGTGGACATATCACATCATACTGCACAGTGATCTATAAGTCATGTCGCTGCTATTTCTTAGGCCAGTGGGTCTCAACCTCCCTAACACTGTGGCCCTTTAATACAGTTCCTCATGTTGTGGGGACCCTCAACCATAAAATTATCTCCATTGCTACTTTATTACTACCGTTATAAATTGTAATATAAGTATCTGATATGCAGATGGTCTTAGGTGATCCCTAAAACCACAGTTGAGAACTGCTGTTTTAGAGCTTCTGGGAATAGAACCCAAGATCATATTCATGGGAAGCAAGTGTGCTATACCACCGAGTTATACCCTCTTCCCACACGGCTATTTTAACTTACAGTTTTTTGAGACATCTCTGGTTGTCTGGCTGTTTTAGAATTTGCTGTGCAGGCCAGCCTGATCTTAAACTCACAGAGAACTGCCTGCCTTCATCTCTTGAACACAGAACTAAAGGCGTATAACTACCATGCCTGACTTAACCTGAAGTCTTTAATGAAGTGCATTATTGAGACTCTTCGTTCATACGACTGTCTGTTGTCTGTGAACTTCTGTGATCCTTTCCGTGGACGGTGTTTGGACTGCACCCTTTTTTATTGTTGGATTTAAGAGCTTTGTGGTATTTAGATAAAAGTTCTGTGTTTTGTTTTGTTTTTAACTACAGATGTGGTTTTTTTTTAGTCTATTTAAGTATCTCTCATAAGGAGAAATTTTAAATTTTAATATATTCAAACTTAATGTTTTCTAGTACAGCATTTTAATTACTTTGATAATTTTTACTAACTGTACTTTAACGTATTTTCTTTTCTATGCATCAGAATTTTATGAAGATATTATTAAAAATGTAAATTCTCGAGTCTCCAGTCAGCCAAATTTGTGTCTGGTCAGCCAAACTGAGAACCTTAAATTTGCGGTTTAAACAAGATTCCCATGGGGTTATGGCAAGCTTAACCTTTATTGACCTGCAGAAAGCCCTTTCATTATCTTGATTAGGGAGGAATCTAATTATCTTCATTTTGATTTCCTTTATCTTGAGATTGCATAACGACTGAGTGATAGTGTTTTTCCATTGTGCTCTTTCCGTTAGGGGGTTAGGGGGCCACAACTAAGTGTTTGGAAGTCTATTACCTGGCACGACAGGTAACGGCAGAGGTTTATCCTTCAACTTCTGGCCCCTTTGGAGATTTTCCCTCAAACCTCATGAATGTCAAAATGCTCAAGTGCTGAGTCTCACTCCCCTTTCCAAATAAAGAGTATTTTGCTTTTAATGCATCTTCCAAAGTATTGACTGGAACCAAAGTCACATGTCAATAGGGTTTGAGAAGTGAGGACTTTGGGAATGAGTGGCAGAGATCTCTTGAATGGATGAATCTGCTCATTGACTAATAAATCAGTGCAGTAGTGGGCTGTCATGGGATGGTTTAACCAAAGCAGTTGACTCTCTCTGTCACCCCTGCTGTGCCTTACCGTGACTTTGCAGGAAGGCCCTTCATTCTCAGTTGGTACTGGCATATGCTTGGGTTATGCTTTTGCGCATGTAACAATGATGAGTCTATGAAACTCCTATTCCTTCTAGAATAACAGACAACAAACATGATAGATTGTGACTCACAGACCTTGGAAAGTAGAGGACAAAGGCTAAGTCAGGAGAATTGCCAAGCATTTTAAGCCAGTCTGAGCTATAAAGTGAGAACTTGTCTCAAACAAAACAAACAAAACAAGCAAGCAAAGAAACAAAACTAGAAATGTGATGTTATTTTTTATCTGTATCACCAGAAATCAAAATTGAAGGGGGTTATTTCAAAAAGCTCACTTCAGGTACATTTCACGTAGTTCTGTAAAGGTTTGTTCTGTTCTGTGGGTCACCTTTTCATTATCAGAAGGCATATTTGTAAATAGCAGAAGGGACAGAGAGACAATAGAATGAACGAAGACTCCAAGACTTAGATTCTACTGCAAGAAAGCGAGCTAAGAAAAATGAACTCAGCTAGTAATACTTGGGACTATGGGCTGATGATATTTACATGAGTTCAGATCTGGTTGATGCTGTTAGGAGCTGGGACCTATGGGGACATGGGTAGGAGAGAGATATGAATCTCTGATTAAGAGATTAAGAAGGCAAGCTGTGGGAGGCAGACTGGCCCAGAAGATACCCACCTTGTAATCAAGACAGTATTTTTCGAGACAAAAGAGACTTTTATGTGTAATTATGGACTTGATTTAGGGAAACTCTCCTGGATTACACAGTTGATTGTAATATAATCACATGAGTCCTGGAGTCAGGTTGCTGTAGAAGGCAAATCATAGACTTGAAGTGTCAGGAGGTACTTTAATCATCATTGCTGGAAGGTCTGACAGGAATCACAGGAAGGATACACATAGGCTCTCAGAGCCTGCAGGAAATAGGTTCTACAACCTCGTGGAAGTGAGTCCATCAATAACTTAAATGAGCTTGGAGTCCAATTCTTCTGCAGAGTTCAAGGCCTTGAAGCAAAGAAGTTTCTTGATCTACCCAGAACTCTAACTCTTGGAAAGTAGAGGATTATAAATTTGTAATGTTCTGAGTTGCCACATTGCTATTAATTTACCATAATAGCATTAGAAAACTAAGGCTCATAAGAAGAGATGTGTGCTATTTTACGAAGGGATTCAGGGACTTGAAAACTTGCTTCCAGCTAGTCAAGGAGGGATGTCTGAGGTGCATCCACCAACAGGAAAAATGAGAACCAGAAAAATCAGGGAAAAAATAGAAGACAATTTGCTAACCAAGATTTTATGTTAAAAATTAAAGTGAATTAGTGCTCAGAATGTACTGAATGAGTGTCTGTGTGTTCTGGGTTTGAGGGAGAGTATTATGGAATGACCTTTACAAAATAATGGCCTTTATCCTTTATAAGCACAAGGCTCATATACCTGTTTAAGACGCTGAGATTTCTGTGCATTTAACTGTAAAGGAAAGGGGCCGTGGAGCTACAGAGATAAGATTTTTTGAATCCATTCAGGAAGGACCTAATAATTGAAAATACAAAACATGGATAATTTAGTCACTTGGGTAAGGCACTGTCTAGTAATAAGGCTGATTTTAGGGTTCACTGCTTCTCATCATTCTAGGAGATGAGAAGGATAAGAGTAGAGTCTAAAAAAAACCTAGTTTCTCAAAAAGATGGAATTCTCAGCCCTGCTCACATTTGTGCTCTACTGCCCTCTTGTCGCTTGGTTGGGGTGAGTTTTACAGCAGCAACTTATCAAAAGCCCCTCATTAATCCTCAATCATTTTTACCTTTCTTGGTGACTTATTCC
>JAMJFZ010000728.1:0-157500 GCA_026225945.1 Cricetomys ansorgei | reverse complement strand
CATTCAAACCCATGGACCTGTACTGGACATTTCATTTCTAAAGCATAGCAGCCACTTCTTATGAACATATATATACATTAACTCTCCAATCAGACTTGGCCAGAAGACTGACCCTTGTCCAGCAATGGTGCTTCCACTCTGATCCAGACACCAAAAGATGAAGTTGACTCTATAAAGACATACTTTCAAATTCAGGGATATACCTTTGGTGCTTTGGTAAACACTGGTTCTGCTTGTACCTAAACTCCCAGGAGACATCTCCTGCACCTCCCTCCAGGAGGACTACACATGCACAGGCAGAGGATTCTCAAAATCTAGTGAGCCTCTCATAAGTGACTGACAGCTGTGGAGATACCGTCCATATGCTGGCTCCCCTCCCAACGAGGAGAGAAAGCTTCAAATTTGACATATATTATGTGACTGTAACTGAAACAATGTCACCTTCAGAAGGAATTTGTTGGATGTCACACACTGCTTGGCTCACTTCTCTGGTCTAGTTCCCTTTTCCTCTTGTTTTGGGAAAAACATACCCCCACTTATGAAAACCATCTGTAAATGTCAGATGATAAGAAACCGCAGAAACAGACAGATCCAGGATTTATTCACAAAGTGCAATTTATTAGTAACTCACAGAGACATACTGGTTCAGCATCAGAAAGGCAGGAAGAGCCCTAGACGCCAAGGCAAAAGACAAGGGCTCATGTGGTAAACTAAATAAAGGTGGTCAGGACCAAACATAATGTCTGTGGCCTTCCTCAAAAACTGTTGACAAGCCCACCATCACTTGGGAAATAGTCAGGAACACAGTTTCCAACACAACATGCTTGGCTTTTCAAGGACTTTATCCTTCCATTTTAAGAAGTTATGCTAGTTTTGCTTGGTGGCCAAAATGGGTAGGTGGTTACAACCAAGAAGGCTGAAGGTTTGTTAAACTGTATCTCAGCCAGAGGACATGTTCTAAATGTGAATGGATCAGCTCCACACAAATGACAACCTCAGGTTCTGATTGGGGAAATCAAGTCTAACTTAGCCATCAGTACTCTCATTTCTATTATAACATGATAAGCAATGTATGCAGCAGAGATACCACCTGTGTTTGTCTCTATCCACTGATATCTCCATTTGGTTTGTAATCTAGATCTAAGTAATTTGATGATTTTGTATACTTAACTAGAGAGAGCATTAAAGCTTAAGACATCACAGGGAAAGGAGACAGATGTACGAACAGAATGTCAGGAGGTGGAAGGAAGAACGTAGGGGTGGGGTTCTTCCCAGTGACAGGTGGAGTTGTCTCTGTATAGTAGTTGATTCAAATAAAAAGAAAGTAGCAGATGAGAAATCTTTCCTTTTGATTTGAGAGATAATGGAGTCTGGAATGAATGTTTGAGCACCAAGAGCAAATTTCAAGACTAAAAAATAAGTTCAACCTAGAGTAGAAAATAGAGACTGTTGGATGACATTAAGTGTATGGGATAGCTAAAGAATTAGGACTCTTTGTTTGTCTAGATTCTGAAGACAGAGACAAAAGGATGTCTCTCTCTCTCTCTATACACACACACACACACACACACACACACACACACACACACAAGAGGGAAGGAGGAAGGGAGAGAGAGGAAGGGAGGTAGGGAGGAAGGGAGAGAGAGGAAGAGAGAGAGAGATAGAGAGAGAGAGGGAGGGAGAAAGAGAGAGAGAGAGAGAGACTTAATTTAAGGAGTCAGCTCATGTAATTGTAGGAATTGATAAATCCAAAAGTGTGGGGAATCCAACTTCCTAAAACATACCTTTATGGTAACAACAAGACTGCAATTCTGCCAAATGTCTGTGTACCCAGCCCCAGTCAAGTCAGTGAAGAGAACTGCACCATGTTACCTCATACTGGAGGGTCAGATTCTTTGTGGAGCTGTCAGGCCATATCTCATGCTAGGTTAGTCTGAGGACAAGGAAGATGTCCAAGACCCTGGAGATGGGGTGCTTTTCCACAGTTGGAATGTTTTGCAGTCCATGAGCCTTGCAGGCTGGATAGCTGGGCCAAGATGCTACAATTCTGTGATCCTAGGAATAATTAAGGATTTATATGCTGACTAAATATTTATTAGCAATTATTAGCACCAAGTCCTTTGAAGATTATGCATTATGGTTATGGGAAATGTTTGCAATTTCATGGTATTTTTTAATTCACAGGCATTAATTCCAGAAGATTAAAAAATGTTCACACTTGAGGAGAAAAGATCATTACAAAAATAAAACCAGCTTGAGAATATGTTGTAGGCCAAACATTTGGGTGACTGGTTTGTGGGTTCAGTTTAATATCTTTGAGCTTGGTGATGTTTATGCTAAGGTCAAAGTATTGCATAATAGATGAACAGCTGCAGATAGACGGAGCCAGGGAACAATGTGAAGTATTTAATTTTGTTTATTTTTTCTCCATTCCATTCCATTTGTTTGCTTACTCGTACTACTGTATCAAACTCCCATGACGCCTTCATCTGTTCTCTAGTCGTCCCTCTCCTCCAGATCTACATGTCAACGTCCCTCATGGCACATCTGTGTCTTGGGATCCTGTTCCCCTGAGCCATGTTACTTTGATCATAAATATCCCCAATCCTTACCCACATTTTAAAAATTTGTTTTTTGACTCATTTGTAGCAAAGTCTACAGGGGATGTTTTTGAAAAGTATAGATTTCTGTGCTTTAATGCTGCCTACACTGTCCTGTTCATTCATTCTTTCTCTGAGTTTTTCTTTTTTAGGTCTAACACTTTGCCCATGTTTGCCCTTTAAATTGTTTGAAGACTCACACATACACATACACACACACAGACACACACACAGACACACAGACAGACACACACACAGACACACACATACACACAGAAACACACATACAGACACAGACACACACACACATACACACATATACACACACACACAGACACACACACAGACACAAATACATATCCACACACACATCCACACACACATATCTACACATACACCTACATCCACACACATGTCCACATACACACATATCTGTACATACACTCAAACACACGCATATATGTTTATGTATTGAAGATACCAAGAGCCCACTTAGTCTTTAAAAGTGTGTGGTTCAGAAGCAACTTGTGCACTAAATATTTTGGGGGAGACAGTGATACTTTGGTATCTATTTTGTGATTAAGGTGGTCCTGCCTGTATGGGGAATAAGTCCAAACTTCTATTTGGAAAAAAAAAATGACCATTTTTATGATTCCTCTGAAGTTCTCTAGCGATAGTTAAAAGTGGAAGGCAAAGAAAGTAAGAATTACATACTGGAAAAATAACCTTGGCAGATATTTTTAGGATATAGGTCAAAAAACACATTTGAATTTCTCATTTTGAAATACAATTCACGTAACTATTATTGCTTTATCTCTTCTGCATCTTTTTACATCTTAATCTATTGATGGACACATTGAAGAGGCAATAGTAGTAATGAAATTACACACACGGTGCAATGTTTATTGCTTTTTATATCATTTCAGCTAAAGCCTCTATTTTTAATAACAGAAGATGTCAAGGATAATTACATAGCTGAAAAAATTTAATTTATATGGAAACAACCCCAAACTGTCAAATTATTCTTAGTACTCTTAGAGTTGTTTGGAGTTGCATAGGTTGCTAGCTAACAGAGGAACCTAGAAAATGTCATGTTACTGGTGAATTATTTTGTCAAGATTTTTGAGGCAATCCTCAGAAGTCTCCCTGGAGCTGCTGCAGTGAATCAGTCTCCTAACACCACTGTATTATTTTCTACTGACTGGGCTGAGCAATGCTGCAATGTGAATAAAAGCAACAAGAGAGATTCAGGATTTAAAGGATAGATCCTTTCTAAGAAAGGGGTATTGTAATCTGAAGTATAAATCTGATTATCTTGGAGGATTCAAATAGCAAACATGATTAAAAAGCGATTTGTTCTTAGTCTTAAAACTCAAGAAGTCTGAATTGTCAATTTTAGATGTTGTCAAGCATTCTGTTTTGATGTTATTTCACACAGATCATGAAGACTTCGTCCTGGATTCAGCAGATGCCATACTTGTCAGACACTGTAGATTTAAAGAGCAATGAGACCAACACAATAGAAGTGAACCATAGACCATTGTTAAAGAAACATGCTGCTTCAAAACAGTCCTTGATGGGACCCGAGAGATGGCTCAGCAGTTAATTTCACTTGCTACTCTTTCAGAGGACCTGAGTTTGATTTCTGTTATCCATGTCAAGTGGGTCCAAACCACCTGTAACTGCAGATCCAGAGTATCTATGTGTCCATTCTAGCCTTTACAGACACCTGTGTACACATCACACACACACACACACACACACACACACACACACACTCATGTTTAAAACAGCCATGAAATAAGTCATGACCCTGGCATTGACGCAGACTTAAGAGTCAGCTGGGTGGTAGTGACTCACGCCTTTAAGCCCAACACTCTGGAGGCAGAGACTAGCGGATCTTTGTGATCTTTATGAGGTCAAGGCCAGCCATTGATCGTTAATGGATGTTCAATACAGGAAAATCCACTTGAAAACATATTTATCCTCTTGAGGGTAGCACTCTAGACTAAGTCATTCTTTAAGCCATGCTCAGTCATAAAGCCTCCTCCCTCTCCCCTGCCCCAGCTTCAATTAATAGAATTCTAAACTCTGAATCCTCAGGTGTAACCAATATTTAAGCCACAGATCTGCTTTCTTTAGAAGAGGTAAATAGCACTAGAACGTGATTAATAACAAATTTCACACTGCCTTAAAAAGACATAACTAAATTAAAATTGATTTGCCTTAACATTTTGACATGGCACAGTAAGGAAATGTCTGTTCCCCTTTCTCGAAAGACATTCCAAAATACAAGGAGAAAAAAAATCACCAGGAAGCACAAAATGACCATCACCCTTAAAATATAAACAGGAAGACAAATATCACCCAGCATCCAAGAAACAATAGAAGAAAATCCCCAGTCAAAAGCAAACGAACACAGAGAAAGCTAAGAGAAAATGGAGAGCTGATCCTGTTTTGGAGAGATTATAATCAATATCCCTGGAAACTTAAGGAAATGAACCCATTCCTGAGGAAAAATAGGGGATGTTTTTTGAATACTCAAAAGGGGGACTTCAGTAGATACTGAGGAAAAGCTTAAATATAACATTTAATAACAATTGAAGTCTTAGCATGAAAGGAAGTAGAAAGAGAACTGAAGGGAAAAGTGGGAAAGCTGAAGGACCAGTCTTGAGGGCTCAGTAACAGCCGAAGATCCAGTAAGACTTACTGGAGAACATCTAGACAGAAAAATTATCTAAAGAAATATATTACATTTTTCCCAGAGCCAAAGAAGGATAATTTTGCGAAAGAAATAACCTAATAAATATCCAACACAATGGATGAGATAAAGAGTCCATCTTGTAATTTCCTTTTACCTGAAGCATCCAAACTTAAGCAGACTTCCCCTGCAATGGGCAGAACAAAGAAACGCCAAACACGTCAGGCATTTACTTCCTGTGTGTGTCTTCTCAGAAAACTGCGGGTAGATGTATTTACTGGAAGGGTGGGCAGGAGAGCCAAGAAGGAGGTGGGTGTCAGCTCAGGAGAACGGACAGGGACAAGGTAGACTGGGCTTGCTATCATGAGTGCAGCAAGTTCCGAGGGAACCGCTTAACAGTGCCCAGAGCATGTGGCTCAGAGTGGTGCACATGGAAAGACGGTGTGGGAGAGCAAGGGAAGGTAAACCAGAGCTGGCAAAGTTTCTTATTCATGGGAGCTTACAGAAGGGAGCCTGGAGCAACCCCACACACCATCAAATGCTACCGAGACAGAGAACATATTCAAAGAGAGTAAAAGTGATGAAGTAACTTGTGTATCAACCTCAGGTAAAGCAAAGTGTGGCACAAAGATGGAAGTAGAATTGCATGTGTTTGACAAGAGATAAACGATTTTGTGTGTATAGAAATAAATACTAAATTTGGTCTAACTCAAATAAATGAGATTGACAGGTTAAACAGTGGGAAAGAGTATTAAAATCCTCTCAGAAATTGTTATTGGTATTATGTATTAAATGTAGTCATAGGAAGATAGGATCTTTCTTCATGCCTATGTAACATTGAGAAATAAAAGATGAGTAACTGAATAGTTGAATGTGGATTTCCTGAGAAAATGAACAGGGAGAATGTGACTTTTGTTTAGTTGAGTGTTACCATTTTTAGAACAGTTTAACTGAATGAAAGGCTATGTTCAAGAGCTGAATATGCAGTTCAAGGAATCAACATATTCTTAGCATGTGGGGGGGGTCCTGAGTCCCATTTCAGCAACACCCAAAATACCATTCGCAGGTAAGCTTTGGTCTTGACTCCATCCACCCCACATAGCACCAAGATGGTGATGGGTCATGAAAAGACAGCCAGAGGTAAGTCAAGTTCCAGCCTCACACACACAGGCCCAGAAACCCCAGTCTCCTAGAACTCCCTCCACAGTGCTCCTGCCTCTCTCTCAAAATATTCACATTTCCTCTCCATTGTTCTTCTCCCACCCAATCAGAGACAGCAACCCCAATCCTTCTCAAACCACATCTGCCTTCTTCCCTTCTTGCATAGAACTCTTTAACACCTGTAATTTACCAATGGGCCATGGCTGTCTCTACTTTATTCAGAGGTAGACCTTGTCCCCTGTCCCCTCTCCCTTGCCCCCTGTTCCTTGTCCCCTGTCCCCCATCCTCTGTCCCTTGTCCTTTGACCCTCTGGGGCAAATACATCTCCGTAGTGCTGAGAATCTGGTGTCTGGTGTGTTCTGTGCTGGCTCTGGGATTTCAATAATGGTCTAGACAAAACTAATGTTAATAACAGGTGATGTTAAAAACAAAGGAAACTTTAGCATGCCTTTCTTGGGTCTTGTTAAATAAAAATGCAATAAAAATGTAAAGAAATACATCCTAAAGATAACTACATGGCACAATTCCACATCAGTATACCTGATTATGGATTGCTTAGCAGTTTGAATTCAGTATCCAACAGGGCTGAAGGGGAAGTAGATTTTGCTGTGAGATGAAGAAGACTTTTAGCTGGGGGATACCAGTGTTGATTGGCCAGATAGAGGGAAAGCTCAGTCTCTCAGGTTTTCAAAACTTGCAGAATGCATGATAGTCAATGACAGCTGGGGGAGAGCTCGTCATTTCCTTCAGTGGTGTGGCGACTGATAGTTCCCCTTGCTCCAGTAAGTACCCCCAACTCATGTGCATGCCAACAATCCAAACTAAACATGGGGCACACACAAGGAAGATGTGAAAGGGAGTGCTTGGAAAGAGGAAGGGTTTCAGTGGGAGATGGAGGCGGGAGGGGAGAGGGTAGCAGGGCTTGGCAAAGACGAAACTTCATTACATCCATGTCTGAAACTATCAAAGCCCAGCAAATAAATGCATATATCTGAAAATTTTAGAAATAGAGGAACGAAAAACATGAAGGAAAACAACAGAAAGGCTCCTAGATTCAGACTTTAAATGATCGCTGAAAGGTACAAAGAAGCCATGTTAGAAAACCCTACTTTTTAATTGAAGAATCACCTAAATCGTCCTTTTGTGGCTCAGCTCTCAAGGCTTGTTAAACTCATTTCTTTCCTCTCCTTTGTTGAATTTAGACTTTTCAGAAAATGTTAGATTTTATTACTTAAAATCAGAGTCTTTAATTTCACCTATAAAACACGTTAGGAAGAAACGCGGGTGTCTTTCACCTTTACTGTTCCCTGTTCACTAGGAGGTAAGCGTTCTAAGCAGGAAGAGATCAATCGTCTGGCTATATTTATCTCCTCTACATGAGGTGCCCGTAGCTCTGGTGATCTGCATGTCTACGGGATAACAGAAGCACAGCAACAGCTCCACCTGTTCGTGTGCTCATGTGCGGGCCCCCAGCCAGCAGATGGTGAACTTGGGCAAACTTGATTTTCTATTTTGGGATTTACTGAGAACGGTGAGTTCTCCCCTCCTCCTTTCCATTTCTCTTTGTGTCTTTCTCTATCTCTCTTCCTATCTCTCTTCTCTGTTTGGCAAAATACTTTTTGATTATGTATAAATACTGCTGCTAAAGACATATGTGTGTGCGTGTATGTGTACATGTGTGTGAGTGTGTGCACGCTTGTGTGCATGTTATCTGCAAGAGCTTTAAGCAGGTGTTGAAGTGTGGAGGAAGGGAAGGTATTAATATGAATACATATTTATGAGCATTTTTGCAGGGTAACAGTGGTGAACATGTCCGGCTGCCTCTGTACTGCCCTGGGAATGGGTTTGCCGCTCTGCAGAAGAATCAAGTTAATTAGCACCGTTTCTCCAACTTGTTTATATCAAAGTTTTTGGCCCCACCAGCTGGTGAATACAATCAAAAGTGATTGGTTTCAAGAGACAGAACTTCTCTGTGCCTGGATGTAAAGGGTCCTGCTTTATTTGTCACTGAACATCCTCAAGACTTTTGTGCATGCCCACAAGATAAGTGCTCTAAGCTTCTCACTATTTCTGTTGAAGAATCACCCCCCTTTAGCATGCAGCTTCATCAACTCCATGAAGTAAAATTCACTTCCCATTATGAATTTTGTCAGTAGGAGGCCTCATGTAACACTCCACAGCTTCCTATATACAAGTTCCGAACATCCTCCAAAGCGAGATTCTAAGAAGTTCCAAGTCCTGGTGGTTTGAGTTGCCTAGATGCTTTTGTTGAAGATGAATCAGCGACCACGGTGGCTTCACAGGATACGGGCTTGGTGGCTCCCAGGACTCAGCACAGTCTAATGCATGGTAACTGTTAGCAGCTAACCCCTTCTGGGTTCCATTGTTGCCGCCTCGCTGGTAAGATGTGCTTAGTGTGTTCAGCAGCGCCCTCAAGCTCTGGTGCTTTATGATGATAGAGGAATATCTTCTTTTCTGAATTGCGTTTCATCAAGGTGTGCATCTTACCAGCCCACAGTCATTTTCCTCCTCGTGCCTAGACATATTCTACCATGATGAGTGTGTTGAGACTGCTTCAGATTGCTGTACAAATGGGAAATATTTACTCTTACATGGGCTTGACTGAGTGTTCTACAGCATCACTGCAATCTGCTCTAATTTCTTCATCTTCTTTTTGTGTGTGTTGATGTGTGTGCGTTTATGAATGTCAGAGAACAATGTTGGATGTTATTTCTCAGATGTTGACTCTCTGTTTCTCTCTTTCCTTCCCTCCCTCTCTTCCTCTCTCTCGTTGAGACAGGGTGTCTCACTGGCTAGCCATGTAGGCTATGCTGGCTGACATTGAGCCCCAAGGATGCATTTCACTCCACCTTCCAATTTCTGGGATTGTGAGCACATAACGACATGCCCAGGTTTTTAAAGTAGGTTCTGGGGATTCCATTTCAGGTCCTCATGCTAGCTTCAGCTGTCAACGCAATACTGCTCTGGATTATCTGGAGGAGCCCCAGTTGGGGAATTGCCTTCATCAGACTGGCATGAGGACATGCCTTTTGGGCATTTCTTGATTGTTAACTGAGGGAGGGGGTACTGTCTACTGTGGTCTGTGCCATCCCACGGCAGGTGATGTGAGTTGGGCTGTATAACAAAGCAAGCTGAACAAGAGCTCCAGGAGCCAATAAGCAATGATCCTCCCTGGTTTCTGCTTCAAACTCTTGCCTTGAATTCCTGCCTTGAGTTTCCCTGGATGACAGACTTTATATGACCTGTAAGCCGAAATATATCTTTTCCTCCACAAATTGCATTTGGTCATAGTGTTTATCCCGCATGAATATTACCTACTATTTTACAATGGAAAGGTATAATTTTCTTTGTAGGCTTGTATACTTTATCATTTCTAAATATTTCATGATTCTGAAACCATTGAAAACCTTGTAGGAGAAACGTGCTTTATGCACATAAGAACATGTAAGACACTTTGGCAAAGCTGATGACCTTTTCCCATGTGACATGGCTATACAGCCACCTCTGAGATTCAGTGCACACCGTATGTCTTCTGTCCAGCCTTACTCAGTCCCCTCTTCCAGAGGCAACCATGGTAACCTGGTCACTGACCTTTCTGGCTTGTTAATGTCTTCCTAAGACTCCCCTAGCCTACATAGATATGATATGATTTATTGGCCAGATCAAGCTGCAACACTAGACATGCACTTTTTCCTAAAAACAAATTCACAAAGAACACACATTTTATAAAAATAGCTCTGGCATGTGACTGCCAAGGCTAGCAATCAGAGCCAACCTAGCAGCCGCTGAGACCTGAAGAGGGATGAATACCTGGGCCGGAAAGCTTCCCACTCAGGCAGCACCGCAGGCTCAGGCTGCTGCCAGGAACAAGCCGGGTGACCTGAAGGCTTTGAATGGAGTGGCACAGGATGTGGATGCAGACAGCCAAACCCGAGGGTGAAGATCGCATTGACACCTTGCCCTGCCCGTACCTGCTGCTCAGTCGTGCGGATTACAGCCTCTGCGGCTTTCTTCTCTCCAACGTGGAAAAGGAAAACTTTTCAACTGGCATCTTCCAACATCTTCCTTTGAAAATTTATTGCTCGCTCATTTCCAATATAGCTTTTCTTCACTTTGGATGAGAATGAGGACAGGGTGATTTAAGCACAGAGAGTAATTCTCTGGTTAGGCTGGAAGGGTTAGATTTCTCCCAGTCTGAGTGATCTCATTTAGTAGCCTGAAAAAGGATGGGCTTCTGTTCTTACAGTTTGAAATGTATTTCTTTTTTATTGGCTTCTATTCAACAGTCTTGTCTGAACTAAAGCAATGTAGCATTGAGTCAGATGGAAAAAAATTAAATTGTAATTTCTTTTATCTGATACTGTTAAAGTCAGCCTCACAGCCGTCGGTCTACAGAATGTTCAAGTGCTATTGCGCAGTCAGGTGTACGCTTCATGCGATTGTGAGACCGATTCACTAAGCGGGATGGCATGGGCTTTGCTGAGATACTGTCTAATTTCTTTCACATCCTGTGACTGAATTACTTTGCAGAGACATCAGAGAGGAAAGATTCATCTTGGTTCACAGTTTTAGAGGATTTACAGTACATCGGTGAGGAAGGTACAGCAAGGAGGGCCTCCATCTCTAGTGGCCCATTGGATTTTATTGTTAACTCGAAGCAACCGAGAGCCAGCTGGGAAGGGCTGCAGTCAAGGGACTGCCCAGATCGGGTGGGTCTGCCATACCTGTGAGGAATTGTCTTGGTTATCAGATAGGTCTGTCATACCTGTGAGGAATTGTCTTGGTTATCAGATAGGTCTGCCATACCTGTGAGGAACTGTAGTTGTACACTACTGCTGGGGCAGCTCAGCAAGGAAGACACTGAGGTATTTCCATAGCTGCAAACTCTGCCAGAGCTCTGCAGAGGGCGCCACCATCATGGCCAGTGCCATATTGCCAGTGGAACCCCAAACTCTGAGCTCAGGTATTTTTATTGATTCAGAACTCCTCAGGTACAGATCATAAGCAATCAAACATTCCCCACAGAAATCCAACACCTGCAGACAATACAAAATGCCAAAACATAGGCAGCCCCTCACCCAATAGTGAATAAAACAATTCCAAACATAACTAAAAATACATTTCCCCAACATTTCCCCTTTTCTGCATAAAAAATGCTTTATCCATTACAATACAATTTAATATATACCAGCAAAACTATTTATAAGAGGATCACAAGTTGCTAATACACAGGACTGAATGAATCCAAACATCTATCAAGCATTTCAAAATGTCTTTGAACAACAGTAAAAACATTATCAGTGTCCAATTATTTGGAATTCATTCAAAGATCTTCTGGGATCCTCCAAAGGGCTTGGAATCACTTCTCTGGCTTTGCCCTCTGCAGCACACACAGCTTGTCCTCCAGGCTCTGGCTGGCTCTCTTCTACTGCTGCTGCTCTTAGTGGTCATCCCATGGTACTGGCATCTTCAGAATACTGGGGTCCCTTGCTGCAACTGGGATGCACTTTCACTAATAGCCTCTCCTGAGCTCTCTTCACGGTGCCAAGCCTCAACTTTTTTTACATGATCCCTTCATCTGGGCCTTCAATAACTACAGAGGTTGCATCTTTAACAATGGCCTTTCTTGGCCTCTCATAGTACCAAGCCTCAGTTGCTATCCATGACTCTTTGATGCCTTCAAAATCAGCACCACCTGGGTGACTCTTACAGTACCAAGTTTGGTTGTCAGCACGAGATACAACCTTGACCAGTTCTAGAAGACAGCTTCTGTGTCCTGAAAAACAAAAACAAAAACAAAAACTGGTCAGTTTAAGTGGCTTTTTGGCTCCAAACTGAGCTTCCACAACAGAGCCTGTGGGCCTGTGGGAAGAAATCTGACAAAGTCTTGGCAGTTTGGCATTCTTCACCACCGTTAAGGGGAAACATACACCCTTCTTCATTGATCTCAAACACAAGATCTTGAACTTCACACACATGCACTGCAGTTATCAGAAAAGTCCGTTTGTGAAACAGTAAGCTACCACAGTGGCAGGAGGGAGCGTCAGCTCCACGATCAGGAAAAGCAGTAAGAACCTTGCTTTTTCCTGCTCCCAGCTGAATTCTTTATCTTTAAAGGCCTCCATTCTATGGCTCTCACCTTGGAGCTGTTTTCCTTGTTTATTTATTAATTTCACAGCCTCTTCTCTTCATAGAGGCTTATTTCCTTTCTCTCTCTCCTCTTCCTTCAGGAGCCTTCAATTAATACCTTAATCTCCATCCTCAGGTAGCTTCTCTGAGCATACTTTACCAGACTCTGTGAGGTCTCGAGTTTCTACCTTCTTTGTCTCCATGATGGATTAGCTGACGTGGTGTCTTGATTATAGCAGTATGCTATAATCTTTTATCCTCAATTTAGGGAAGGAGAAAAGAAAGATAGAAATCTTTACCAATTTTACAAGTGGCCTTAATACAGAAAGAGAGAAAGGTAGAAATCTTCATAGCCTCCTTTTAGGCTGTCCTAAGTGCAAATCTCTTCAACCTTTGTTCTCTCACTAACTAACAACAGCAACGCAGCCAATGAACCACCAATCAACGTCCACCCTGACTCTCGGGGCTTCAGACATTTTATATCCTAAGCCAAAAGTTCCCATAAACCCATGCAGCACAAAATCCCAAAGACAAGCTACAGGTACCAGAACGACTGCACCCAACCAAATTACAGCCACCTGCATCAAGCATTCTAATTCCAACTGGTAAATAACTCTACCACAGCTGGGGTGGGAACAGGAACCTCTAGTGACTAGTCAATTAAACCAAAAAGCTGTTCTTAACATAAGAATTCCAAGTGTTCCTCCACAAGGAGCTGTCTTGATTATCAGGTAGGTCTGCCATAGCTGTGAGGAAGACCAGGTAGGTCTGCCATAGCTGTGAGGAACTGTCTCCATTGTTCATGGTTGTGGGAGGATCCGGGATACTTTGGGTGGTACCATTTTTGAGCAGGTGGTTTTGAGTCGTATACAATTTTCTTTTAAATTTAATTACAGTATGATTGTATCACTTCTGTTCTCATCTTTCCTCCTTCCAGATCTTCCCCTGTGCCTTCCCTCCATCCTTCCCCACGACACTCCCTAACACTCAAACTGATAGACATACATGGAACTAGGGAAACCAAGGAGAGGGATCCTACAGACAATGCCCCTCTGGTCTCTGCTCCAGTCCCTGCCCTGACTCCTCTCTGTGGTGGAGTGTAATCTAGAAGTCTACAATAGAATAAACTCTTTCCTTCCCAGGTTGCTTTTGTAGTGGTGTTTGTTCACAGCAACAGGCAGCAAGCTAGGACACACAGCTGCTGGCCAGGAGCAGATAGAACAGTCTGGACCACAGGTCTTTATAGACCCTCCCCAGTGACCTTCCTAAGGGATCCACCATCTTTAAAGCAGCACTGAAAGCTGGAGTCTGAGCGCTCAAAGCAGGAGCCATCGGGGACATTTCAGTTCCAAACTACAAAAGTAACTTAAACAAGAAATTCTAGCTGGTGTACCCAATTTCAGTCAACATTGCAACATACTTGATTTTATCATTAGGGAAAACGAGTTCCTTAATTATTTCCCATGACTGCACCCCAAATAAGCCATATACCTTTCAAGGTGATTGCGTCTCCTGAGACTACGAGGCTGGGATCTGGGGTGCTGCTCAGAGCACTGATGGATCTCTTTGAATATTCTTAGGTACAGTGAACCTTGCTCATCAGAGAATGAGTCTGAGGTCTGGAGAGACTTGAGGCTGACGATAAAAGCAACCATGCTGAGTAATGAGAGCAGTCAGTGTGACAGAATTGCTTGGGGCAAGTAAAACTACAAATAAAACTAACAAAATCATGTGTTTTTGTTATGTGGTTTGTTACAGCTCCGGAAAGACATTCTCTTAATTCTTAAACATGCTTACAACAATAGTCCTCTCCCTGGAATCACTACCGTTCCAGGGTAAGTATTCTAAAGACAAAGATTCAGGCATCAGTTCAGCAAGGGCAGGTGCCTGGCCTGTGTGGGAGGGCCTTGGAGCAGGCCTGCAGCTTTGAGGAGGGCTGTGCTGCGTCACACGCAGCACAGTTCTGCAGGCATTCTTTTCTGCCTCAGTTTACAGTCAACGTTTAATATAACTCTACTAAGCAGCTTGGCCACCAAAACTCTGGTAGGAGCTTCATTCTTGGTTATGCAGTAAGTTTGAGGTCAGCTTTGTATGGATACATGAGATCTGGTCTCAAAAAGCTGAAACAGAACAACACAAAACATAACATCCCAAGCCCTTCAAACCTGTGATTATTCAGAACAATCAAGACAGGCACTATGGCCCAATCTACACAATTCAAATTAAAGGAGGGTCAGCCATCATCAACTCTGAATCTTAAGGCAGTGCATCTAACATAGGTGTTACGTTTTCTGTGTCGTAGAGATAAGGTACTGGGACTCTCAGCAAATAAATCTTAACCTGATTGACTTGAGCTCAATCCTGCAACCTACAAGGTTCTTAAAAGACTAAACATAAATTTGTGGATAAAGTTTGCTCAGTGAATACTCTTTCTAGATTAAACTAAATTAATAACTGTGCACTTTGAGAATAACTGAAAAGTTTATATTCTGTCACAATTAACTGCAGATAAAGAACTTTATTTTCCCTTTGTTGCTTAGGATACAATTTGTTTAGAAGATAATTTTACAATTTACAATCTGTACATTTTATTAAGAATTAGAGTTTACTAGGCCTTTATGAAATGAACTGGGCATTTGGTAATTATCTTTTTCTCCTTTTAGGCTTCTTTATGCTTCATAATCCCTGCTCCAGAATGACCTTTGCCGGGAGGTTTGCTGGCTGCCAAGAGTAGACACTAGAGTCATATGTGTGTCCTGAAGGCTCCCGCAGACGGAGTCCCTTAGCGGTGCATTTCCCAGTTGACTGTGGGGTTCAAATAGAAATGAATGCTCTATGCTTCAAAGAAGTGGAATGATTGGCAAAGCAAACCCTCGAGCTCTTTTTAGTTTTACTTTAAACATTTCTTTATTTAGTGTGTGTGAGTGTGTGTGTGTGTAAATACACACGTGCAGATGTGTGAATGCAGCAGCACTCCTGTGGGAGGTAGAGGACACTTCGTAGGCATCACCTTTTTCCTTCTACCTTGTACATTGCAGGAACTGAACTCAAACCCTTAAGCTTGCCAGCAAGCACCTTTATTTGCTGAACCATCCTGTTGGCCCCCGAAAGCTGTTTTATAAACCCCACACTGGAGAAGTTTGGCAGATGTTGAGATAAATTCAAAGAACATCCTCATGTGTTTCATAAACATTTGAGAAGCAGGAACTGTGAATAAAGTGCATTCCCACTAGTGTGTTCATACAGATTAGTTAACATACAAATTCAAGTTAATAGCTTCTTTTGAATTCTTCAGAGGATAAAAACAGAGGTTTAGAAGTGTCTCAGACCCATATACTTAATTGGTATACTTTGTTAGCACACAGTGTTTTTATCCAAAGTGCACTCTATATTCGTCAAGAAATTTATTAGTTCTTAAAAATAACATTCCTTTATTTTTGTCTTGTTAAATATAGCATATCATAAGTGGTGAATTAGTCCATTTAGATTTCAATTCCTAGAGAGACATCTGAATTCGTAATAGGAGGTACCAATTACTCAGACAGAACACTTATTTCTTAGAGGAATAAAAGGGAAAATCTCCCACTAACTTGTAAGTTATTCAGAATGCAGGAAGCGGCAGGAAGCAGAAGCCAGAGTGCCAAGAGCCACGCTGATTTTCATTCTTTTTCCTGCTGATCCCCAAGGTCACAGGGTCACAGGGTTCCTCTTCCAGGAGGGAAAGCAACAGAGGAAGTACTTCCTTAATTTCAGCGACTCTTTCTTTCATACAACTTTCTAATATTGGTTTCTAATATTGAAATTTGCTTTATACAATGAAACAGTCATCTAATCATCTCACTGCACCAGTGGGGACACAATGGTTGAACATAGAGACTTGGACCCTTATGGACGTGGAGCCTGTGGCTCAGTATGTGGGATCCCAAGCAGTTGGGATAAGTGTGGCCTATCGCCTCTGGGGAAGAGCACTGTGGTGTGTGACCTGAAGTAGTCCCTACTTTATGCACAGGGACGTGGGGACAAAACTGATCTTCTGACAGGAAGTTACCAAGTTGGGACCTGAAGCAGAGATCAGAGCAGCACAGACTGTAAGTAAGAGATTCTCAGGAAATTGCCAAAAGCAAACACAGAAGCCTACAGTCAAGACCCAACAGGACTTTTCATAAATTTATTTTTATGCACGCCACATGCATTCAAGGGTCCACAGAGACCAGCAGAGACTGTAAGATTCTCCTGAGCTGGGGTTACTGCCAGCTCTGAGCTCTGGAAGAGCAGTATGTGATTTTATATGTGGAGCCATCTTTCTAGTTCCCAGAATTGGGTTTTAAGGAAACCAATGAATCCCACTATGGCTAGAGCTGGAGATAATCAGGATAGCTAGAGGCAGAAGAGTTTTGAAAATGCTGACTGGACAATGAAAGCAGTGGTGAGAAGATGGGCTGTTGAGCTGGCAGGGGACACCTGCAGGGCTTCTCCCATAGAGGGGAAGTGCAAGCTTAAGGGGGCGGGGAGGGGGGGGGGATAAGCTCTAAGGGATGGTAAGATGGAACACACACAGTGTTATTCCTAAAGCTTTGCTCTCCCTATGCAACCCTTCTAATATTTAAAGGCAATTGATACACTCCCTTTTTATTTCATCCTTTAAGTGTGAGAACTTCTAGGACTTTCATCACACTTGCTAATTATTGTAGTTTCATCTCTGTTGCTGTGATAAGACACTTTACCAAACGCAACTTAGGTGAGGAAAGGGTTTAGTTGTCAATACCATCCAGTAACAGTCCATCATTGAGGGGTGTCAGGGCAGAAACTTAAGAAGGAACTTGAGGAAGAAACCATGGAGGAGCACTGTTTGCTGGTTTGCTCATTTTCTCATTGGTGTTTAGCTAGCTCTCTCATGTAGACTAGGTTCACCTGTCTAGACATGATGCCACCCACAATGGGCTGGAATCTTCTGCATCAATTCATAGTGAGCCAGTCCTCCACAGACATGCCCTCACACCAATATGATCCAGGCATTTCCTCAATGGAAGCTTCTCCTCTCGTGATACGCTAGGCTGTGACAGTTTTACAACTCAGACTAACTAGGATACTAATATTATTCTGTAAAGGAAACCCAAAACCAACAGAATAACTCAGATGCAAATATAGATAGCATGGGTACAGTAGAGTTTTGTTGCTTTGATTTTGGGGGTTGGGTATCATTCTTTAATTATAGAAAATTACAATTATTCTGACTTATCTCTTAGTTATTTTGAGCTCAAAAAGCTAGGCAAAATAGACATATTTATCTAACTAAAATCAATGTGTGGCCAAGTCTTTCCCATCATAAGTGAATAAGACTTCAGTGTCCTGTTCTGTTTCATCATATTGCTCCTGTCACTAAGCTTGTCTGCATTATACTTGTCATTTTAGACACTTGGCATCTATCTTTGTTCATGTCACTTGCAAATTTAATACGGCTGATTCCTGTATTGTCATCCTACCTGCCACTTTTCTCTGGAGCTCCTGAACAGGTTGATAAGAATGAATTTTATTCCTACCTTTATTTATTCAGTCAGATACGTATCTGCTCAAGTATTTTCAAAACTATATTGTTTTCACAGATTCAAAATAATATCATTAGGAACATGGACAGATGTGATGTTGGAATCAACTCATATGATTTCTTTGATAGTCTTCATATCATCTGGTGTTGTGAGCCCTTTAGAATGGCTTCCTGAAATCACTTCCTCTGATTCTTTAAGTGTGTTCTACCCTTTTAGCACTCTGTTAGGAACATGCTTGTTAAACCTTTCCCAGTGTCAGCAGCATCTCCCTTAGCTTCGTTTTCTGTGTTGGGCAATCTCTCCCCACTGGGAACCATCCATCCTCAAGTCTTTCTGTATCTCTTCCCTCTTGCAGGACTTTTTGAGGCTTACTGGGGTGAAGTGTCCCATCATGGTACATTTGTTTACTGAACTGTGATGCGTGTGCACTCATTCCTACCCACACCTTCCTCTTGACTGTATCTAAAGAGCAAGCTCTCTGTTGATAAGATGGCCCTCATTATTTACCGTGCTTACTTGTGTTGTCAAATGAGAAAGCATGGCAGCTCTCCGTGCTGGCCAGCTGTAAGTGGATTGGAAAACCGATGTTCTCACTCACCGAATACTTAACTAAATTCCCCGACCCGTTCCACAAATAGTCATGTATCTTCTTCAAAAATAAATACTTGTACATGTGATGTGCAGATAGTAACAAAATAAGGACATCAATTCCCAACAGATCAAATGTTATACTGAAGATATCTATGAACACACAGATATGGCTCAGGCCATAAACACACTGACTCACGACTCCATTGATATTTATGCACAGGGTAGCTTCAAGGAAAATAATTCAACAAACATCACTTCAGAACACAGGAAAAAAGGCACAGTTGGATTTAACATATTGTGTAGAATAAGTCCTAATCGTTTATTAACCCTGCCAAATACCTTCATGGAGTGTCATTGCTAAGAACATTGTAAAATAGTAAAGAGACCCTGCTTAACATGTGTTGTGTTTTCCACACTTCTTTCTTTCAGTTGAGTCAGCCATTGTCATAAATACCCTCAATGGGCAAGAGTTCTGTTTTAAAAGCATCTACCAAGAAAATGGTAACTTTGCCTTAAAATACATTTTATTAAGCAAAAGTATATTAATAATTATTTCCTCATAGTTTCTGCAAGAGTTGTTGCATTTAATAATTCTTTGCAGTCTATTCCATCAGAGAAGGTGATCCTGTGTAAAGAAGATATGAATATTAAGACAGGTTGGTGGGAGGTTTAATTTCAGAATAGGTCTGTGTTCATTCACTACGCAAGGGATCTGTGTCAATTCTCAGTGGTTGGGACAGGGCATAATGCTGGTAACATATGTGACCTGAACATTTATCCAAAAGTGTTCTGTCTCAGTCACTGCTCCGTTGCTGTGTAGAGACACTGTAGCCATAGATTCAGAGCAAAAGGCTTTTTAGTCTTAGTCTAATTCAATCCCCAGTCCTTGTCCTGGAGCCCTGAAGTGTTTCACCCTCTTTACGATACAATCTAAATCCTAGAGCTGGAAGGCTTCAGCCTCTGTACAATCTAGAACTTTTAAACCTCCGTACAATCTAATCAACCTTCAAGACTTACTGCTGACTGAGCCACTCTGACTAGCTCTTTCTGATCTCAGAGCTGTACTCAGCTGAGTCTTCTGGTTCAATTCAACTAACTTACTGTTCTGGCTCCAAGCTGACTGGTTCAAACTGACCTTCTGAGTTGGCTGACTGTTTCTGACCAAACTCTTCTGACTTTGGCAGACTCTGGTTGACCTCTGCAACTTCTCTGACTGAAGTTCTCTGTGCAGCTTCAAACTGACTCATTTCTTCTGCCAAGCTGCCTCTCTGTCTCTGCCTCAGACTCCTCAGACTGCTCAGTCTGCCTCTCTGTCTCTGTGAGCTCTCACTGCTTCACACTGCCTCAGTCAACCTCTCTGCTGCTCTGCCTTTGTTCTTATTGCCCCAGTCTGTCTGCTTCATTGTCTCTATGTCTTGTCCTCTCTCTTTGCTCTTAGAGACTACTTCTACATCATGAGACTTGGGCATGTCCTCACTCTGACTCACTCTGCTAACTCTGCCTCTGACTCATCCTTTGCCTGCCCTTCTCTCTAATTCATCTCAGATGTCACTTTATGTCTCACACTGACTCCTTCTGAGCTCTGCTTCCTGTCTCCCAAGTGCTGGGATTGAAGGTGTGCATTACCACTGCCTTCTGAACACTGGGATTAAAGCCACATTATTTCTGCCCTGGAGCAGCCATGCTGATAGATTAAAAGATTAAATATTCCTCTACAAGAGGAAACTCTGCTTCCTGTCTCCCAAGTGCTGGGATTAAAGGTGTGCATTACCACTGACTTCTGAACACTGGGATTAAAGGTGTGTACTCATATTCTTTCTGCTCTAGGGTAAAAAGGGTTGTCATGGTTGTGATGAAATCCCATGAGTAAAAACAACTTGGGGAGGAATGGGTTTATTTTACTAACACTTCCAGGTAGTAGTCCATCACTGAGAAACATCAGGGCAGTAGCCTGGAGCAAGAGCTGATTCAGAGGCCATGGAGGGTGCTACTTACTGACAGGCTCCTCATGGCTTGCTCAGTCTGTTTTCTTATAGAACCCAGGACCACCAGCCCAGGAATAGCCCCACCCACAATGGGTCAATGTTGATTACAAATTAAGAAAATGCCCTACAGACTTGCCTACAGCCCAATCTTAAGGAGAGTTTTTTTTTCCCCCCTCAGTTGAGTTTCCCTCCTCTTCAATGACCCTAGCTTGTGTCAGGTTGGCACAAAATTATCCAGTACAACAACTTCTTAGTCCAGGTATTGACTCCAGGAGTAGGTAGTGGCAATCAGAGCATACTTCTGAGCTATTTGTGAAAGAACAGGCTAACATGGCTTCTAGAGTTTCTTCCTGGGTTCCTTGACCTCCTATAGTCATTGGATATTAAACTACCTGCTGTGACTTCATTCTAGGGAAAACAAAACAAACAACAAACAACACATTGTGGGAGGTCTTCATTTAGTTTCCTAAACCAGATCTCTCAACAGTCATTCAACATGTCTTGCTTGTTGGCTATGCTGCTGTTTGGGCTGGAACATATGGAGGTTTTCTCTTGAAGTGGCTCTGCTAAGGTTCTAAGCAGTTGTCTAGAGGGGCCAGGTAGGAGCGTTCAAGCCATTGAGTTTTTACCTCTGGTTTCTTGGCTGTTTTCCATCTTCTAACTGCTGGGAGTTGTGGGAGACATAGGTGGGTTGCAGAATTCTTCCTGCCGGATACGTTACTTTTTGTTTAGAAAGTAGCAGTCTGGGTTGAAGCTACTTAAGAAAGAGAAAGAAGGTTGTAAAGATACAAATGTGGGGTGGGGTCACATAAATAAACAGCCACAAACAGATTAAAGTAACTAGCACTCAAGCTTCCATCATGGGAACGCTGAGTGGAGTAAAGAGAGTGTCAAAACAGAAACGATGGAGAAGGTGATCTGAGGAGGTACTACAAGTACAATTTACCTTATCTCTTTCTGGCAAACTGGTTGTGTTGTAGCACGGAATGCTCTTTCTTCTACAATGTGAAAGTAATGTAAGCATTACTATTTATAAAAAAACAGTAAGACTATACCTTGATATACCAGATAAAGCCTTGGCAAAGGAGAGATTTTAAATTCCATTTGAGTTTATAGATTGAGTACGGTCACAGCAAAACAATGGCTCACCTAAAGATGTCCACAGCCTAATTCCTAGAACCTGGGAATGTTTTCCAAGACAGAAAGGAGCTAAGGTTGTAGACAAGATAAGTGCGGTGGCCAAGGAGGTGAAATTAATGTGGGAACATGCCTCCAGGACAGCCACCAGGTCACAGGGGCCTCAGAGGTGGAGCAGGAGGCTGGAGAGTCAGATCAGTACGATGCAGGAGAAGGACCTGAGATCACTGTCCCTGAAGCAGAAGGAGGGGCACTCACTGAGAATGCAGGTGGCCTCTAGGAGCTGGTTAAGGTGAGGACTGACTCTCAAAGCTTCCAGAAATGAAGCAGCCCTGCAGACACCTTGCTTTGATGCTGTTTGCAGCCACCAAGTTCCTGTTAACTTTTACAGCAAGTATTCAGCATCTCACCTGTGTCTTATCAACACTGGGATCATATCGTTCCTACCAAAATCCTCTGCACACTGTTCCTCTGCCTGCAACATGCCATGGTCCTTCCCTTAGTAACTGTCTGCTTCGAGGAGAGTCTTCTGACCACTCAAGGTGGAATATGTTCTCTCATCAATCCATTATGAGGTCATGGGCCTCTAGGATGGGAGAAGAGAATGAAATAATCTCAATTTGAGATTTTGTTGTTGCTTTTTTGTTTTTAATGGCTTTCTGCATTCAGCAATAGGCAGTAACTTCCCGTGTCTGTCTGTTTATGTACAGCAATAAGTTTCTGTTTCTCTGAACTATAGTCCATAGATCTCGTCATGTACTGGGCCTCTCTATGCCTGTCATAACACAAACAACCGAGGAGGGGGCTGCTCTTACCTCAGTCAATGGGCAATTAGAGACAGAGATTCCAATCCCAGTTGTTGGAGGAACATATAGATATCTTTAGATCACTAGAAGGAGGGAGGAGGGGGAATTAAACCAGGTAGAAAACCCTAAATCCTAATATAAACCCCTCAGGGTCAAAGGTCTCCTTAGCTCCGGGGTCCTTTCTCTAACCAGAGGTCGATAAGGCTTGCTGATGAACACTTGGACTTTGCACAGGGCTTTTCTTGTCTTTAAATTCTTTAACTGGTGGAGAAGAACTACACACCTACTTGCTGGAATCTACTTTTGCTGTCTCTCTCATGTTCTTTTCCTTCATGGCATGCATTAAATTTAAACATGAAATATTACCTTTTTAATATTTTTTGCTTATTTTTCACACTGGGTTAAGAGACTGGGTCATCATATCTGTTGTTTTCTGATGTGTAATTACAAGCTTTACAGCATGGATCTCATAGCTGTGCACTAAGTATTTGCTAATTAAAAGGAGAGATCAGCATATTAGTTCTTCTAGTAGTATATACCGATTAGTAACTTCGTGTTTCATTATTATAATGGTTAGGATAGCTGGTATAAAGTTAAAAGCATTCCTTTTTTCTAATTTTGAAATTATCTTTTGTTATTCTTACCTACATCTAATCTATGATCACTCGTTTATGTTCTTCATAAGTAGTACTGGGATTTTAAATGGTATAAAAATTATGTGTTAATAATTAGGAGAAGGATTTTTTATTCTTTTTGTAGGCTGGTTTCTTACTAAATTCCACAGTGTGCTTATTTTCCTCAAATATTCTTTTAACCACTCAGTAACATTCATGCTTTTAAAAATGCTCCCTAATGTAAAGTACCTTTAAAATAATACTTTATTTTCTAAGTTTGTAAGTAAGCAGAGCATTGTGTGCTGACATACGACAGGAGTTTTGACTACTTTTCTTGGCTATAGTTGCATAATTAAACTTTTTATGTTTTTGGCATTTATTTTCCATATATGGTGTAGAATTTTTAGAAGGACTGACTATCTATGAAACCCTGAGAAAAGTGTATTTCACACATTGTAAATAGCCAATATTACCTGTCTTATTTTGCCTCTCTTTCTAATTAATTCACATACAATTGCCTTCATGAACAATAAGCATTTTACCTCTTTCTCTGTCATAACTGTAGCTCTTGCTCAGTTTCAGTTACTTCTACTTTATCTAGAATGTCATTAAGTTATTTCTTTTTTATGTTTTGATTGTGAGTCTAGCCTTTAACGACTGAGCCGCTCGTCAGTCCGTACTTACTGATTCTCGGTTTTGTGAGGCAGGTCACTCACACTGTAGCAAGAGTTCATTCATAGTGTTGTTCGTATGTGGTTAGGGCTGACCACTTGGGGTTTCTCCAGGGGTTCATCCCTGGGGAAAACTGATTCTATCTCAGCAACCATTACCTGTAGCTCTTTATCTGGAGTGTGTGTTTGGGGGGGGGGAGCGGGGGTCTTGTGAAATTTCTTCCAAACACATTGGCAATATCAGCTGGTGCTGCTGTTTTCCAGGTCTCATTTAGACAACCATATTGTCGATATTTCACGGGAGCAGCTTCCCTGTGTAGAAGACACCATCCCACAGCACACCTCCTAGACCTTTCGGTCTTACAGTCTCTTCACTCCCTCTTCTGAGATATTCCCTGAGCCGTAGGTGTAGGGATTGTGTCGTTGTTGTATCAACCGAAGTTTGGTTGGTCATGGTCAGTTGTTCTCTGCGCTTTGACCAGTTGTGAGTTTATGTAACAATCACTGTCTGGTGCAAAAAGAAGCCTCTTTGATGAGACATGAGAGATACACTTATCTTAGATTTAAAGATCTGTATGTGGAGTGTAATTAGATAGCATACTGGCTTAGGGACGTGGTACCAGTGGGGTTCTCTTCTAGATTATGTGGCCTCACCAGCCACTGGGAGTGGGGCTGGGTTTGTAGTGCTTGCATGAGTCCTTCCTGTCCAGCAGGACTTAAGTCCAAGGTGATGGCTGTTGGTTGTGAGGCTGTAAGTGGCACTCTTGGGCCTTTGGGGTGTCTTGCTGAGCTCGTCATTGTTGCTGTTCATAGACATAACATCTCTGTAGGACTAGGGGTTGCTTTTCTCCACTGGCACAGTGCATAGCTCCTTCTGGTACCATGAGAGGCTGTCCTCAGGGAGTAGAATATTTTAATTTTGGACTAAGTTGAGTTTACAAGTACTTTACTTAGCGTTTTGCATATTGTGGAGGAAGCCAGCCTTTTCCACAAATGGGTTCACGGAAACTCTACGCAGGAGGGAGTATGAGCGCAGGAAAAATGAGGAAATGACAAGAACAGGGTAGTTCGTTCTTTTTGGGACGCAAGGAAATGACACGCACGATAGCGCTTTAAAATGACACGTGGAACACGCTTTAGAAGTAAAACGCAGGAGCGTTTTTAATGGAAGAATTAACAGTATACATTTTAAGAAAAGAGAGGGGCAAGAGAGAGACTGACAATGCGCCTTGTCAGTGGAGAAACCACACCAAGAAGAGAAGGAGGGAGAGACTTACAATATACATTACCAGGGGAAGGGGCCACACCAGAAAGAGAGAGAATTGCTCTGGCCAGAGGTTTAAAAAGCCAAATACAGTTTTTTGGCATGTAGATGTTACTCAGGCCTTCAGAGGAACTGGTTTCATATGTAGATGTAGTCACGCCCAGGGGGGAGGAGCCGGGTGTCCTTCCTCCCGCAGACTTACAAACTTTGAGGTTATCTTGTTTTGCTAAGAAAGAACATTTGACTTAATACTGTTGGCTGAATAACATCTCCATCTGCCTCAAACAGAGCACAGTGCCATGTAGGCAAAGAAGGTTTTTATTTTACAGCTTTTAGCTGTTTAGTGCGTATTTATCTTTTCTCTATCTAGGCTCCTTTTGCTTCTGTCTGTTACTATCAGTATGAATAGGTAGCTTTACACATGCCAGGAGTTAGAAGTCTGCATGATATTTTACAAAGACAATTACTTTTGAGTGAGAAATGGCCGCTTCTCCTTCTCAGCTAACACCAGCCAGCTAAGGTTTTACTAGGCCATGCAGACATAATGAAAGACTTTTGTCACCATTACAGCAAAGGGTAGGAAGGGGCAGAATGGCCGGTAAGCCGAAATTCCCTGCCGGGGAGTCTGGAACCTTGTTGACAGATTTCAACCATGTTGCCAGGGTATTGGGGCTCCAGCAGCATATGTCATGGGGGCAAGAGGGAACCAAACTATAGTTCTATTTTCTGTCAATTTTATTTATTTAAGCAATGTTGAAAACAAAAAATAAGTTGAAAATATTTTTATCTTGTTCAGAGTTCTGAACTCTCCCCTGCTATTCTGCTCTTTGTGTATCTCAGAAATTTACACAATTTTGTATCATTTCTTTGAGAACACTACAGGATGTCTTATTTCACTGATACTAATATTCAGTTTTCCTTAAACTTTATTATTATTTATAGACAAATAAAAAAAGAGAACTGCCTGCTAAAATAAGAGTAAAAGAAATCTTTCAGTTTAGAACTCCCCTTTTACTTATTAAAACCTATTTAGAATTCCTAAGGACAGTTTTTGTTTGATTGCTCATGTATTTTGAGACAGGCTGACCTCATATTGTAGCCACTGAGAACTTAAGCTCCTGATTCTTCTACATCCATCTTCTCAGCACTGGGGTTATAGGTGTTCCACCATGCCTGGTCTGTGCGGTGCTGGGAGCTGAACCCACGGCTCTGTGCATGCTAAGTTAGTATGAGCCTGA
This sequence comes from Cricetomys ansorgei, assembly GCA_026225945.1. Taxonomy (NCBI): domain Eukaryota; kingdom Metazoa; phylum Chordata; class Mammalia; order Rodentia; family Nesomyidae; genus Cricetomys; species Cricetomys ansorgei. The sequence continues at coordinate 131,036 of JAMJFZ010000728.1, read as the reverse complement.
GACAGGGTTTTTAAAAAGTTGCTATTTATATATTATTAATGCGTGTAAAATAAATGCAAGTTTTTCCTAGCCTTTTCTTACACTCAGAACTCGGACCTTCTGAATCCCCCTAAGACTCCACATCATTTTTGAGGGCACATTGTCATTTATCAAGGACTTTTCTGGGGCAGGCCAGCGGAGGCTCCAATGCCTTCAAAGGATTCACTTTCTCAGATGCTGAAATGATCCTTTAAGCTATCCTCTGCATATACCATGCCAATAACTATCTTAACCTTGGCCAAATTCAGAGGTGCCAAAGCAGGGAGAGCTGAGGTGCTGGTGTGTAGGAAAGAGCACTTGGTTTGCTCTTTACTGCAGCCTTCATACCTGAACTATAGGCAAGGATTTAATTCCACCTGAGTCTACTTATGTTTTTTGTTTATCTGTCTACTTACCTCTGTTTCATCAGTCACTCTGTGGGGTTGTCTCACCCCAGACATTCCTATGGACAGCCATATAACCTTAGGGTGATGTCTCCGTGGCCCCTTTGTCCCTTAGGAGCCTGTTTTTATGTGTTTTCCCAAAGTTGGCATTTTGGCCTTGAGCTCCTGTACAGTTCATTCCCCGCTGGGTGCCATCTGTCGTTGACTGATACGTGCCAGCTGCCTCCAGATCACACAGGCTCTTCCCCTCACACCCCGGACTCCAGCAGCACAGTCTCAGCTGGAGTGGCAGCATAAACGTCATTGCTGTAGAGATAGCTTCCCAGTCTCTCTCCTAACGTGTTCCCTGCTCTTGTTATTCTCCAGTTCCAAGTAGATTCAGTCCAGGAATAGACTGTGGAGGCAGTTCTCATCTGATGCTTCCCCTGAGCCAACTTCCTTTTGTCTTACGCCATGACACCAAATGGACATTGCCATCTCCCCTTCAGGGTCTCTCCAGCCTCATCGTCTTTCCAGAGTCTGCTTTGTATGGTTTATTGCAACCTAGTTGCCTGGTACTAAAATTTTCAGAATGACAGAACACACGAATTATTCTATCCTCAGCATACAGCTGTGTTCCATCGATCTTGTCGATATCCCTGGTGTTAGAGAAACTTCAATTTATGTTAGGTGCTTTCTGAAGTCGCTTTCCTGTCTCCCATACGCTTGGAGGTGAGGAGCTGCAGTTGCCCATGGTTCCCAAGTATGTGAGAAAGACAGGCCAGGCTCGTAAGGCTGACAAGTGAGTTGAAAGCATACTTACATCTCAAAGAGTAATGTAGTTACAACTTTTGAAAGACCTCTAAAAAAACAGAGGTCTTTGGAAACAGCCTGTCTATGGTTTAGCCCAGCTGAAGGTAACATCAAATAGTCTTGATCAGTAGGAAGTCATTCAATCAAACAGTAGATGATGTTGGGCATACTAATAACCACCAAAAGCGCCCCAACCCCCACTCCCCAATTCACCTTACAGGATTTAGTTCCAGTGGCCCCACCATCACTGGTGAATGTGGCATGTTTCCCTGTCACAGTCCTCTTCATATGTGCATGCTTCTTAACCCCTTTAAAGCACACCATCATGGCCCAGCCCATTGCCCCCTCTTCCTGCTCAGAGGCAGACCCTTCATGTCTCTTCCACCCAACCTCAATAACCTCGTGCCTGAGATTCTTTGTGTGCTGTGACTTTGTGGTGCCTCTTCGGTTCCCTTTGGTACCCTTTTGCCACAAAAACCCTTTCAGATGGAGAATATGTTTCCTATCTAGTAGTGTTGGACCTCAGAGATCCAAACTGGGACCCCCAGGGCCCAAACCGGAATGCCGCACCCCCACAGAGACTCACAGACGGGAAATCGATACAAATAGCAAGAGGATTTTATTCCAGTATACTGGGACCGCTCTAACACGCAGGATAGAACCGACCACGAGGAGCAAATGGTGAAGCTTTTTATACAGTTGAAACGGTTGCTAGGCACAAACCGAGTTGGGACAAGTTGATTGGTCCCCAAATTGTTTTCCCATTTTGATAGGTAGGGGCCAGTTAACCTTTAAACTGATTGGTGCTGGCATATAGCAAGGTTGCGGGCTCCTAGAAAATGTAAACTTTAGGGTCTTAGTCAATGCGGGTGGGGGGAAGACTCTTAGCCCGAGGCCATGGGCTGTCTACGTGGGGAAACTCTTTTAGCCCAAGGCCGTCTTGTTTGTCTTAGAAAGTGTTTTTCTTTAACTCTGGGAACTGTTTTGGGTCACGGTGCTCCTGGCTTGGGCCTACACAATTTTAGTGCTCTTAGAAGCCTGACTAAAGTTGGCTGCTTTGGTCTTTTTCTATACTAGGGACCTGAATCTTAAGGTGGGACCCCCACAGTAGCATATACTTTGGATCTCTGGATTTTCCATTTAAACCATGAATACACTGTGATTTTTACATCTACAGGCTGTGAGGGCCAACATGTGGTAACAGACAAAGTTATATTCTCTCTCTCTCTCTCTCTCTCTCTCTCTCTCTCTCCAGGTGACATTTGTGCTGGGAAGTTTGTGCTACAGGTACCAGCACTCCAATGTTCCAGAATCATTTTGGGCTGACAAGATGCAAGCTGGGACATGGCAAGGTATTATGGGGTACAACAAATCCTGTCTTGAATCAGCTGTAACCCGAGGGGTGCTTTTTGGAGTTCTGAGTGCTGAGCTGGTCTGGGAATACTCAGGATTGTAAGCAGGGGCCTTATGTGGGCACAGTTATTAATGAAGAGAAGTCAGGGTAGGAAATCAAGGCAGGAACTCGGAGGTAGAGACCAATGCAGAGGACATTCAGGAGTGCTGTTTACTGACTTGCTCTCCATGGATTCATCAGGCTACTTTCTTATATATCCCAGGACTACCAAGGGTGTGTAAAAGTGGGCTGGGCCCTCCCACATCAATCATTAACTAAATAAATGCCCCACAGACTTGCCTACTGGCCAATCTGATGGAGGAAATTCCTTGATTGATATTCCTTCTTAGATTACAATAGCTTGTGTTAAGGTGGCAAGTCCAAGCCAGCACCTGGGGTATGCAGGTGTCTTTGGGTCATTCGCAGCATGTCAATGACCCCAATAAACTCACCCATCTCACTAAACTAGAGTTCAGTAGAACTGTTCCATTGGTCTGTTGTTGGTACCCTATCTGTGCTGAATAGATGTTTGTTTGGTTCTCCCTAGGGAAAGTCACACAACCGTAGCAGCAGCTGTTAGAAAAAAGGCACCTGGAAATCATGACAGGAAATCCATGGAACTGAGTAGGCAAGTCGTAATTAAGAAGGACTTTCTCCCCTTTATCTGTCTCTGAACACATACAGGCCTCTGTGTAATAACTTCTGACAGGTGGTTAATACATATAGCATGTGATATACTGCTGTCGGCAAGTCTCCTTGCCTAAAAGGCTTTCTGTGGTGCAGCCTGGCTCCTGCTCCTCTAAAAAACTGTTGGTGCCTAACCTAGAGAGCAGGGGAGCTGCTGGGTCTATCATGAAGAGTGGGTATGGAAGATTGGCTCAGGATCAAGGCGAGCTGAGTTTATATATGAGTAATAGTTCATGCTGCAGTGAGCTGATTGCCTTCTTCCTCGGGATGTGGGCTCTGGAGGAAGACTGTCACATCCAGACATTGAGATGTCTCTGGTATGGCACAGATGAGTCACAGTGGGACTGCTGTGCCCGGGAAGTAGGGCCTTCCTGCCCCTCCTGTCTGCTGATAGACAAGAGGGAAAACTGATGTGGGAATAACAGACCACTGGAGGCTTGCCCGCCAGCAGGAGAAATTAGGCTCCCATGGGTGCTTTGCTCCATATCATCTTCTGTATTTTCCTAGCTCCACACTTGCATATACTTATGCAAGTAGTGTCATGTACTCCACATGCCCCAGGGCTGCTTTACTCAGAGACTAGGAAGAGGGTCTCCTGCTGATGCTTCTATTAAAACTATTTTCTTAAAAAAAATTATGATCTTCTCCAGTATAGCATGGTGAGTCTGCCTATGTGGATCTGTCTTCTGTCAACCCCATGCACCCTCATTCAACCTTCAGATCTAGCCTGGGTGCCATTTGCCCAAGAATTAACAGGTAGAACTTCACAAGCATAAAATACTGCACAGCTAAAGAAATAACCATTCTGACAAAGATGAGTTCCACAAAAAGGGGGAAAATTATTTGCCTGCTATACATCTGATAGAGGATTAACATCCAGAATATACAAAGAACTTTTTAAAAAAGTGAAAACAAAGGCTAGTTCAAAAATGGTCCTGGAGCCTGAAAAGAGAGTTCTCAAAAGAAGGAAACAAACAAACATGGTTACAAAATACTCAAAAAAACTTCATTGTCCCTAGGAATTAGGGAAATGAAAACCAAGATTTCATCTTACCCATCGTGAATGGCAAAGACCAACAAAACAACCAACAAAGCAACCACAAAGTCTGGAAGGACGTGAGGGAAGGGGCACCCTCATTCTCCGCTGGTGGATTGTGAACTGTTCTGGCCCCTCTGGAATCAGCATGGAGAATTCCCGTGTGACTCAGGAATGCAGCATGATATATGCTCAGAGGACCCCGTTCCCCAGACACTGTTCTGTTAATTGGCATTCTGCTCACAGTAGCCAGTAAATGGAAACAAACTAAAAGGCTTTCAATTGATGACCAGATGGTGGAAGCGAGTCATGAATACGCCACAGAGTGCTATTCAGCTGTACACAGAAATCGAATCATGAAATTCGCAGGTAGATGGGTTGAAGTATCACATGTTCTTTCTCCTCGGAAGCCGCTAACTCCAAATCTTTAGATGTCAGTACATATTCTAAAGTAACAAGTAAAGCGGGACCATTGCCTAGGTGGTTGGGGTTGGGGAGTGATAGAGCGGGGAATAGAATGGTACGATTGATCTGACTGGGGTACAGAAAAATTGCAGGGGTCATTAGGGAGGGAAGAAGGGGATACAGAAGGAGGGAGGACGTTAATTAACAGCAAGGATGTCTGAACCTGTCTTAAGGATTTATAGTATTAAATATCTCCCTAAAAATACCCGTAATGCATGTAAGTCAGTGTATAATTACACATATGTAGTTTTAAAATGTTTTCCTATCTGAGCTCTTAGTGTTCTCTCCAAGATCCACTGATCACCTAATTAAAACAGACACCAGACATGGGAATTCCTCTTTTGATTTGTTGATTTGGGTTGTCCAAGTGACTCCCAAAGTATTATAGGTTATTGGCGTTGCCCCAAGTTTCTCCCCAAGATGTGCAAGTTAAGTCTAAATTGCTGAAAACACTGTGCACTTTTAGACACTGGGCTCAAAGTCTCCTGAGGTGGAACTGACCTAAAGGCCTCATGCATGAGGACCAGCTTTCATGGTTCCAGATGGCTCCATGCAGGCTTCCAGAGGAGTCACGCTTCCAACAGTCCTAGTCAGCTATGATGCTAAGAAGCACATCAATGACCAACATGGCAGGATAACCATACGGGTGCAGTAGTGGTACATACCTTGGCAGTAACCAACAACTCTCTTATTGTATGTAAGGTCTGCTCAACAAGAGAGATATCACGCCTCGTACTGGAAACCTAGGCGACCACTCAGGGCTAGTGAAGGATTCCAGCCGATGCCTTGCTAAACCAGCATCTAATTCCTCAATATTTGTCCTTGTAGCCACAGTAAGAGCAGTCTTCACCACTCATCAAGGAAGCTTCTCTTTGTAACAGATAGAGAGCACTACAGAAGACCACAATGACCAAAACACAGAGTTCTGGAGCCCAGTCCCAATCAGCAAAACACTTCCGTACCCTAGGACTCAAGGGTCATGTGGGAGAGGGGCTGAGAGACTGTAAAAGCCAGGGTTTTAGGGAATGTGCTGTAAGATTATGACTTCTAGTAGAGTTAGAAGTTACATCCTTAAAGTTTCACTAACATGTCTGCCAAACACGAGCCAAACAAGGATAGCAACAACGGACATGCTAATTTGGTTGAGACAAAGTCCAGGAGGCCTCAGCCCTACACAAAATACCATGAGGGACGACGGAATCCTGAGACAGGGAGAAACAGCCTTCCTCAGGGAAGAGCACACGACTAGATCTGTGACGCCAAATGGTCAGCTCTGGAGCGTTTTCATACAGGCGACACTGTGTAGACTGAGCAGGTCGCATCTGTGCGTTTAGGAAAATATACGCATGTGTGTATGGAACAGCAATTAGTGAAAGAAGAGGCCTTGAGTGTGAAAGAGATGACAATGGAGGCAGACATCTGTCGTACGTTATCGGCTGGTCTGTTTTTCTATGGTGAAGTAACTGGAAGTCCATCTTTTCCTTTTTCCTTTTCTTCTTCTTTTTTTTTTTACTGTGAGTGTTTTGAGTCTGTTAGTCGCCTTGCCTCTGTTAATTGTGTGTCACCATTAACTGCTTGTGTCTTGTCTTTTCACTCTGTGATTTCTGTTGAGAAGACATTCTGAATTTTAATATGGGTGAATTTATTACTTTTTTGAAGTGGGTGCTTTTAATGTATTAAGAGGACCTGAGGTTATACTCTTTCCTGTTTTCTTACAACATTCTGACATATTTTTATTTGTATTGATGTCTTTAATCATCTGGCGTTGACTTTTATGTCCCACGTGAAGTAACAGGTCAGTTTTATACTGTTCCTAGAGAGACAATAAATTCCTTCTGTGTCCATCGATTAGGAAGTTCCTTCTCTGTCCAAGGACGTGCAAATTAATTACTGTAAGTTCACAAAAATTATTACATTTATTTATTTTGTGTATGTTTGTAGATGGAACAGTGTTTGTGTGCATGTGTGTGTATAATCAGAGGAAAACCTGCAAGAGTTGATTCTGTCCCTCTACCCTGTGGATCCCAGGGATCCAGGTCAGACTGACAGCTCAGAGGCAAGTGGCTGTATCCTCTGAGCCATCTTGCTGTCACAAAATTAGCTGTTTTATGTCAGTTGGCAAGATACTGTGATCTCTGTACAGTTTTACTTCTTGATGGAATACATAAATATTTGATTTATACTTTTGTATCAACCACAGCATGTTTTCCATTAAGTATATAGGTTTGTTTCTTCCACCAAATTTCGTGTTATAGAGCTGAGGAGCTATGCCTTCTTTTTATTTGTATCCTGTAAAGCAGAGTGTGCTCATTAAGTAAACTGTGAGTTATGTTCAGCTGAATTTATAATGCCCCTGATACTGAAAGGAACAATAATGCTAAAATATTTTTTCATAAAACCCCCTTCAGAGATAATATTTCCACGTTGTTGTTCTGATATGGTATGCCTTTTGTTATTTATCTCAAGCTCTGCAGTGCTGTTCAGGAAGTTTGCGGACTTGAGAGGTGATAAAGCACCTGAGTATGTTCCCGTTTACTTTAGTCACAGATTAATTCCCAGTATAGTTTTAAAGTCAATCAGCAATAGCTGGCATTAGAAAGATGGGAGCACAGGGAGGCCTGCGATACAAGAGGTCTGGTCTAGGGGAGTGGGTTGTGAGGGAGAGATACGAAGGTTGATGAAAGTAAGACCGGCTTGTTTCCTGTCTTGAGGGAGGAAGTGAGTTACCCCACTGGAGGCTGGAGAACCAGAAACACCACTTACTAAGGACAGAAACCCTCAGAGAGAAAACGTAGGGGAAATGTTTGGGTTTTGGTATTTGATTTAAAGGTAACTTTGAGGCACCTGAGTCAGAGTCTCAGTGGTTTTGATTGGACAAGACTGTGCCGAACTCCGGTTCTGACCTCCCACTCTTCCGCACCCCACTCTTCCACACCCCATTCTTCTGTGCACCCCATACCACCTTCCGGATCAGCCTCTCCCTGCACTCACTTTGAACAGACTTGCTGGCTCACTGCTCTGAGAGCAGCCTGATCCTGTGGCCCCTGCCCACAGTCACTCACTCCTCCGAGGGCTTTCTCTGCTCCCTGCTCTGGGACCCAAGCCCACTGCTTGGCTGGCTTGGTCATATCACCTGCACTGATCTTCCTTGGCTTTGTGGATGTATAATATATCCGTTTGAGCGCTCACTTCTGTGCTCCGAGTCTTCTATAGTCGATGAGTGCAGTTGTGCTGTGACTCACTTGTGGCGGGCTCTCCAGCAGTTAGCAGAGAGCTTCACAGGCAGCCTGTCACTCTGAGTATTTGCTGACTGGATAAAGGAACAAGAAATAAAAGGGGCAATAAAGCAACAGACAACATGGACATGGAGCTGCAGGTGGTTTCACTGTTAGTGCTACCATCCTAAGAGATTCATAGAGACAGATATGTTGGAAATTGAACTTTGAATTTAAGGCCTCGTTCATTCTAGGCAGTCACTCAACACTAAACTACATGCCCAGCTCCCAACACGGCATATTGTTAATTATTTATTCCATCCTTGTACCAGGCACAGGTGGTAGTCGGTTATTCTACACTGTGTAGATACGTAACGTGTATCCTGGAGGTCAGAAGTGCAGCGCTTAGACACACGGTGAAGTCACCTGACACCCGTCCTGCTCAAGAGGGATTTTTCACTGGGTGCTGCTGTACGCTGTTGGGAAAAAGATTCTGGACTCTATTTCTGTTTCTTCACCTTCATCTATAACTCATTTATAGATTCCCTAAATTGAAATTTACAAAAAAGAAAAATAAAGATCATGACTAAGCACTCAATTACTTTCCAGGTGTGCCGCTACACAAGGAGATGCAGTGGAAAACCAGAGCAAGAACAAACGCTCTTTGCTTGCAGAGGCATACAGATGGGACGGGGGACAGCTATTGAGGAGGAAAATCACCTCACAAAAACTGAGCGATGAAAAAATGGGGGCAGCTGTACAAATGAGCACGGTCCTGCCTGCTGCTGTGAAGGAAGGCTGCTCTGAAGACGCCTGGTCTCTGGCAGCTGGGCTGAGCGTGAGGATGGATGCAGGGAGCCTACAGACCAAGGAGGAGGGCAGGCAAGTGAGGCGGAATGTCAGTCAGTGGTCTGAGGGCGTAAGAATGGCCTTGTGTCACATAACAGCAGCACAAGCTGCACACTTGATGGGGGTTACATAAATCATACAACACCTGCAAAAACGTATGGCACTAAGAGTGGCTTAAAGCTTACAGAATGAGGGGGAAATGCCTGGCTTCTTCTCTGAAATCTGGCAGATCTGTCTCCACTACAGAAGTGCAGCAAGATGCCTGCCCATGGAGGTGTTTATACAGTTATTTATTCTTGCTTCTATTTTTACTTATTTATTTAAATTTTTGATTTTTCGAGAATGCCATACATTCAAATAATATGTCCCTCCCCTCCGATCTTACTCTTATCCCTCAACTACTTTATCTTCCGTTTTCATGTGCTTACCATTTACAAAACCCATACACTCCACTAACCACGTGGGCATTGGAGCACAGGCAGTCTCTCTGTACACATTCTTGAATAAAACTGACTAACCCATTTCTAGGTGTCGTAAACTGCCAATAGCCCTTCAGTTATGAACTTCATGAGCCTTCTGCCCATCATACTAGGATTTTGGCTGATTTTTTGGGGGGTTAGGGTTCAAGACAGGGTTTCTCTGTTGTAACTCTGGCTGTCCTAGAACTCACTCTACAGACCAGGCTGGCCTCGAACTCCTGCCTCTGCCCGTTGGGTGCTGGTATATGCCACCATGCCTGGCAGGCTGGTTTGATCTTGTGAAGACCTCCTGTATGAAGACACAGCCACTGTAGGTTCATGTGTGCAATGGCCCTGGCATGTCTGGCAAATACCACTTTATGGAAGATGCCCATACTAGCTCCTATAGTCTGACCCACCCAAATATTACAGGCTTCTGCCATTTATTGCCATGGGTCCTGTTTACTCTCTGGAAGTCAATGATAAGATCCTGTTGCTGAAAACACCATATACTTTAGTCATGGGACATAGAGAACTCAAATTGGGACTTACCTGGAAACTTCATCTCTATGTTTTTATTGTTTTATTTCCTTTTATTTTATAGCGTGTGTGGTGTATGTGTGTGTGCATGTGTGTAATCCAGAGCAGCACTGAGTGTCTTACTCCACAGCTCACTCAACACCTTATTGTTGGAAATAGGGTCTCTCATTTAACTCAACTGGAGCCATTTGGTGTTACCATGTCTTGGTCTGGGCTGCATCACTTTTGTAATTTCTGTCTGTCCTGATTGGCTAGGCTGGCCTGCAGGTGAGCTTCTGCGATCTGACCATAGCCACCTGCACCAGGGTTGGGGTTATAGAAGTGTGGACAACTCCTGGTACTGGGTATCTGAACCCAGCACCCAGGCACTTTTCCCACTGAGCTGTCTCCCTAGCTCCCTGCTGTTGTTTTCTGAAGTGAGTTTGTACTCACTATGAACTCAGATTTGCATGGCTCATTTACAAGGAAATTGAAAGAACTCCTTTTCCTCCGTAAGTCTATTTTCCTCCTAGTGTTTTACACACCCTGTAGATGAAAAAGAGGCAGTCCAATGACAATACTAAACCATTTCATGGCAAAGGAACACACATTTACATGAAGTCCCATTTGAAGGTTGATATGTTAAGCAAGTGTCTGCCCGCTCTATTTTTAAACGAGAACAGACAGAATGACTAATTGGATGCTGCCTAGACTGAGACATACTGTACACCAAATGGCTCCAAATGCTCCACATATCTTCCCAATGTTTCTGTAATCCTTAATTTCAGGCATATTCTATGCATTTTTTTCTGGCAAATTAAAGGTCAACAACATGGACTGGTATTTCCTTGGGAAGAAATTGGGGATTGTGTGTCATCTTCCTAGGGACCATAATAAGGACAAGGGACAGCTCCAAGATGAAGACTTGCATTTCAGTATATATGCTTGTGCTTAGGAATCTGTCAACCCAGTAGCCATGATCAAATTCAGTCAAGTCTGTGCCAGAGGCCACTGACATTCCTGCGTAGACACGGTCCTACTATCTCTGGTGGAAACAGGCAAGACAGAATGAAGAATGACTTTTATGGGATGCCTGAGACATGTGTGCATATGAAATGGAAAGAGAGGCTTTCATTTTCTTCTGAGGTGGAGATTTTGGCATGAATTTCTAAGTTTGTGTGTACATATGCCAGGACTTGCAAATCATTTAAGATAAAGGAAATGGCCTGAATACAATTCTTGTTATGATTCTTTGAACATCCTCTATCTTGGAGGTAGGAGAAGAGCTCATTAAAATGAGGAAGTAAACAAACTTAAAATCTGGGAGTGTGAAAATTTACAAGATCCACAGCTCTTCTCCCAAGCTTATAAACCAGTAGTCAATGTCTGAGAGGAGATGCCTTTATTGGATCTTCCAGAGGGATGTGGTGGTGAGGGAAGCTCTAGGAACACAGCCTTTGTGAGTTGAGGTTTTCAGTGATACTGCTGCACTGGAGTCATCACGCTCCTGTAAGTGACACGTTACCTCTGCTCCTGTAAGTAACCCCAGGAAACTTAATGGTTACCAAGCGAGACTAGCAGGATCATTTCTTTGGTCTGTGGTCAATGCTGTGTCTGGAATGAATAGAGTTTTATTCATGTCTCCCCAGGAAAAGTCACAACAGAACATGTGACAGCCAGTTACACAATTGGAAGCTGGTGTCTCTTTAGAGGGTGTAATGTGTATCTCATATGGTATTGCAATCCAGCCTACAGTCTGACTTCAGAGATGCCCTCCTTCTATAGACCATGGGTTCCGATGCTGTGGCTGGATGCTTGACTTTAACCAACGAAGCAGATGAGGTAGAGGTTCCTTGTGTCAACCAGGGCAGTTATCTCCAGAGTAAAGCACTTTCTATTTCAACTTAACCATTTTGGAAATGATTCCCCAATAAAATATCACTCAATTACAGGATTCCTCTACCTGATGAAGCCACTGTTTGAGGGAGGAAGTACTTTATAGACCTAAAAGATGAATTATAAAGGACCTTTTCTGTGATGTGGTCATCTTTCTACACATAATAATAAAGGAAATGATGAACTATAATCTCTGCAGTGATAGTTTTATAACTAGAGGTTCAGAACAGTTGTTCCCTGCTCTCCACGACTGCCATAATCTCAGAAAGCACCATCCAGCTATGGTTGGTCCCAAGATATTTTGCTAGTCTTGCTTGTGAGCATCATAGCTGACATTCAAACAATAAGAATCAAAGTAGCATACACATGGTTTAGTTAGTAGAAGAACATTAATTTACTAGCACCTTGTGTTGGCTTACCTGCTCAACGGATCACTGACTATTTAAGTTAATGTGCGTATCCCTCAGCAGATGTGGGAATGTCAGCTTAATTGTTTCAAACCCAAAACCCAGTGCTGGTTATAATTGGCTCTGGGTCATGATACCACAGAGAGAATCAACTCAGTGAGAAGCAGCAGAGTATAGAGACTCATGTCAAAGATGTTAGGCTCATAGACCTGGTTGCAAAGCCCACTCTGCAACATGCTAACACAATCATAGCAGGCAGGAGGTAGATCAACATGCACGGTAGGCTCTGATGCCTTCTGTCTGCCTCATTAGGATGCCACACGCCTTGTGAACTAGTAGAACCATGCTTTTCTGACTCAATGGGACTCCTTAGCAATAGCCTTGCATGATATGCTTGCTGTGTCTCAAGAGCCTGGGGGAACTGAGAGAAAGTGTGATCATGCCTGAACAAATAACAAGTAATAAAGAATAAGTCAGTGTGCCATGCATTAGCTATCTGTCACTATAACAAAACACCCCAGAATACTGAAGAAAAGTATTATTTAGAGCATAGTATTAAAAGTTCAGAGGCACGGCTTTTGTATCAGCCTAGTTCTGGAAGGGAATCCAGAGAATAGCAGGAACACACTTCAGCGTGAGAAGTCATGGCTCCATCCAGGGAGCAGATCAGAAGAGCCAGCCATTCTCCTTTTGCCACAATCCTCTCATGAAAAGCTCAAGGGGAGCTTTCTCACGCCCCTAATGAACGCAGGTCCTCCTCTCAGGGCTCACCTCGCAAAGATCCCGGCACTCCCAGACACAGCATCCTTTAAGCACAGAGAGCGTTTTGGAGACGGAACCATATGCAAAGTGTAGCAGCCCTTTAGGACCACGTACACTTGATTGCTTTTCCCATGGACCCACCTGTGTACAGGAGCCGCGGAATTCCCTGCTTCCGTGATGCCGGCTGGCCACAGGGCTGACTCTGGAATGTGAACAGGTGTGACAAAGCATTTGGTAGAGAATCAGATTGTTCTTGTGGGGTTCGGTTGGGTCTCTGTGCTTCTGTGTATGAGAAGAGTATGGCTAAGTTATCCACCCTTCCTAGGCCTGGAGCTCAGAATGTGGCATGTATGGACCATATCTGAATCCTTCTTGTGCCGTGAGTTATATATATTTGACCTCCAGCCAAAACGCAAGATCATGAATGAGAAGTGGGCATGCTTCCTTGTAAACAACGAGATTTGGGAGATGTTTGTTTTCTTAGAGATGATGGCCAAAGGACTAGGGCCATCTTTGCTGTGTAGCAGCAGGCTCTGAGATGAAAGCCTCTGTTTTGGAGAAAAGCAGCTTAATGTACAGGAATCAAAAGGGAGGTGAGATGATGAGATACGGTAAGACAAGGTGTTTTCAGGGAAGGGTGTGCCAAGGAGGGAGTCCTTTAAGACACGGGATGTTTACAGGAAGATGAAATACCAGGGTGTTCCAAGGGGAAGTGAAACATTCAGTCCTGCAGGGAAGAGTCAGGAAGTAGCTGAAGCTAACCAAATTCACCAGGCCCCTCCCCACGTGTATATAGCATGAAGGATCGCCGAGGGACACTCTGACCAGCCAAACACCTGGAGGGAGTGACCAGCTGAGCTGCCTAGAAGGGGCTCAGACAGCCCAGCTGTCTGCAGAAGACAGAGTGCAACCCCCAACTCAGCTGTCCACGGAAGACACTCCCCAAGCTCTTGAGCGGCCTGAGGGTTGTACAGTGTGGCCCATGTTTCCAGCTCTTGTGAATTGTCACCCATGCTGGGGTGTGAATGGAAAAAGAAAAAAGGAAAAGACATGACTGCTCCTAGGCATGGTGGACAGGAAAGCTTGTTGTAGATAAAAGGGAGAACACAGTAGAAATGAGGGAGCACACAGCCAGAGGCAGAGACATGGGGAGAGTCCAGGGTAGACTTGACCACATTGAGCTGCTGGCCGTGTAAGAAGAGGAGGGAGGGGAGAGGAGAAAACGGAGAGAAACCAAGAGGACAGAAGGCCAAAATAGACCAAGAGAGAGAGAGCGTAACCAAAATGGCTGGATTATGTAGGGAAGAGCAGCCAGCCCTCTGGGCTGGAGAGTTCAGGGTCGGGTGGCATGTGACCCTGTAACCCTAGGGAACCTGGGGTGCTCGGGAACCTGGCAGCCAGTTTCACTTTGATATACTAAGTAGGTATCTCTGCCAGCAGTTTGTCTCAAGTTTGAGACCTGACAGTGTGGACTTTTGGTGATGCGGTTGTTTTAAGTTGCTTCTGCTATTGTAAGTAACCCCTCACCTGCATTCCTGTAAATAGCCCCAATGAAAGCCTTGGCTCACTGAGGTCGGCTTTGGTGATGTCCCTACTTTGGTCTGTCTTTGGTTCCCTATCTGGAGTAAGTAGATGTTTTGTTCACACCTCTCTAGGAACAGTGTCACAGAACGATTTTCTATAAAGATGCTTTGAACCAAATGAATATGATTCCGCAAACAGTTGCTGGCCAGTTTAGTGCCATATCCTAACACGTGCATAATCGAAGACCGTGAGAAGAACTTCTGCAGGCTGCTGCCTGCTTCTTGAGCTCGCTCCCTGCATGAAATCACGTCAGAGCACTCCATGTGGCAACCAAGTGGAAGGTGCTTTCTTTGACTTGCTGGTGGAAAATCTTAAATCACCTAGTATTATGCTGCAAGATGGAGCACAGTGAAAATTCTTGAAGCCCAGAAAAAAGCAGACCCCCAAACAAAAACAACTGGTTTTCTAATTATTAAAAATTTTATTTTCTTCTGAAAAGCTATGTTAATTTCTAATATGGACAATGTGGTGCCATTTAAACATGAGATTATAAGAAGCACGGTTGGGAGGCAACCACGTGTAAGGTTTATGTTTTCTTAGATGCTGGACGAATCATGCCTCAGTCAAAATACAAGCGAATGCAAGGAGACAGAAACAGTCAGCATTCCCGACATGTGGTTTGTTAAAGTGATCATCAAGCAATCTGTGCCCAAATGCTGCTAATCATTCTCCAACTCAAAGCACATGCTAATGACTGGAAGCAAGGATGGTGGTGCTTGATATGCCTGGACCTTTGAGAATGGAAAAAGTTAAGATGAATTCTGAACAATGGAGAACCCTTTTACATATCACCCACTGCGAACCATTCTTATAAAAACATATATAACAAAATTCTCAATGAGAAAACAAGAACTAACCTTTTATAATAATGTGTGTTAGAGATTTTGGTGTACAAAACTCAACAGCTTGTTCTGTGTCAATACTCTCCTGACATATTGCAATGATGCTGTTATAAATACTCCGACATAAACTGATACGTGTGTACACATGTGCATGCACACATGTACAGTATTATCTCAAACCATCCACTCAATTCGTATTTACAGATGGTCTCCTTTAGTTTACTATTCACTCAGCAAAGATAGACTGCGTGTTTCACATGAGTAGTTGTAAATACAAGTGATATAAAAATAGAAGTCCCTCAAACTTTTATAAAACTTTATAGTCAGTGTACACACCCTGTCATAGGACTTATAGAAGCCTTAGCAGTCATAGAAATCAGAAAACTGTGACAGATTAAATGCAATTTCTTAGGCTCAAATAAGGATTTAATGTCATATGTAAGCTAAACACCAAAACCTGATTTTGTATTCTGATTAACACTGTTTGGTTTTACAATATTTTTAAAATACCAAGGACATATTTGGGCAAAGATATTAAAGAGAAAATGAACATGTTTTCAACATCACTCAGTGGTTTGGGTGGAAAAACTAAAAGAAGGACAACTTATTTATTGATGAGCCTGTGAAAACCAAAGATACAGCAGGGACATGATCCCGGTTCCTCTGTTAGAGAGAGTAGCTGTGTCCACGTCACAAAGCTCTGATGAGGAGTTCACAACTAAGAATGCAGCCACGTGACCACTGTGTCGCTCAGGGCTCCCATGGCCTCTGCCGACCTTGGGATCCAGTCCTTTCGTGAAATAGTTTGACCCCAGCTCTGAATTTGAATGCTGGGCCACCCTACTGTCTCATCGTAGGTAAGTTTATTAAACTCCATAGGCTTTTTATTCACTCTCTTGATATCTCCACCAAATGTGAGAAAGGAGTATTGATAGAGAATGACCAGAGACCTAATGGCATCGCACGCCTGGGGTGTAAGGGATCTAGACCCCTGTAGAACCAATGGTGAGATTGGGAAACTCTTGAATCACTGTTTAGATGAATGAAGTTGGCTATGGAGCGAGCCACAGACGGGGCTGTGGCCTTTTGAGTTGCCTTAACCACTTAACTTGGCAGAACAGACCAGTTTTTGCTTGCTTATATAGACATTGAAGGTCTTATGATGATTTTCCCTTTAAGGATCCTTCCCTTAACTCCTTTCCCATGACACTCTCAGATTTGGCTCAGAGATTGTTCATCCTGCTAACAGCTAATCAATAAGCCTTTTAACTATGATTAGATTAAGTCTATGGTCTTTTCTCAGGGATCATAATCTCCATAACAATATGTTCTCCTTGAAAGTTGGCTATCTGGGGTGTTTAATGGAAAGTTAGTGCATAGAGCTTAATAGATTTACATCAATTATGAAAGACCAGGAGTGGAAGACACAGCCACCATGGCCCATTTCTGATTTGAAGTTCGATGTTTTTTTTGTTAGGAGTAACTCTGGAAGACTCCATCTAATTTCAGCTACTGTGGCAACATATTTCCAAATCATTTGTGCAGGAACAGAATACATTTTAGCTGATAGTACAAAATTCGGAGGTTGAATTGGTTCAACTTCCAATTAGAATGGCGTTTTGATGCTTTTAATCGTTGTATTTTCCTTATGAAATGTGATTTGACAGTGAGTAAGAAACTGCCAAAGTACTCGAAAACTTAGTCTTACTCTGTCCTGCTGCAGGGGTCTGTGGCCTGACCCAGCCTCAATCTTTTGTGCCATCCATCACTAACACCTTTATTTAGTTCTTTGTAACTGAGGTGCCATGGAAAGCGAATTGTCAACATCCCGTTAGGCTGTGCACTACTTGGGGAAATGGCCAGGTTTGTCACCGTAAGTGGATAAAGATTCTCAGGAGTATTATCCTTCGGTATTGTTTTGATGGTGTTTTTCCAAATAATTTTCACCTTTCTTAATTAAATAGTCTCATTCCCTTTAGACAGTCTTACTTCGTATCATTGGTGTGCTTCTGGCCATTGGATTGGCGGCGTGCCACACCGTAGTCTCAGTCTGACTACGGATCATTGGCATCATCACCGCTTACCATATTTCTGGACGTCAGATCGTTGACATGTCCACCTGCCTCCTGAGGCTTTGTGGTGTTTCTCTCTTCATATGCTTTTGCCTCTGTTTGAAACTTGCTACTGTAAAGTTGCTAATTTAAACAAAGCGCACATTTTTTTTCCCTGTGAAGACATGAGGAGAAACAATGTCCCTTTCCTCACAGCATTTGCTTTATAAAAACACGTAACTGGAAGATCTTTTTCTGCCTCTCTGAAACGCACCTTTATTTTTTAAATATTAAGGCCAAATAAGCTTTAATAAAGCATTTCCCCGCCAGGGATTTGGAGCTGTTCTCTGAAATCCGACGGCTGAAAGAGCAAGGACCCTATCACCCCATTCTCCGAATGGCTAAGGTAGTTGACTTCTCGTGCCAGGACCACCTCCACCCACAAAAACAGGACACCATTTTTGCTTACACAAAACAACTAATACCCATGCTCACTCTAGCTACCAACTGAGTGAATGAGTTCTTTTTGACAGGCTGATCCCTGGAGTCCGTTTCCTTGAGAACTAGTTACTGTTTCTTTTGAGACAGGTTTGGGATGGGCTGACATTTCCTTCTGTCCCCATAACTGCCCAGGTTGGTGCAGTGCACATCACTTTTGTCTTCATGCTGATTTTATAACACAAAGCCCTGCCTGCTCTCTGTGTCTGCACTCCGTTGCCTATGACAGGAGCTTTTCCTTTAGTGTTCACCCCTCAAGGTTGAAGGCACAGTTGCTGAAAGGAACCTGAGAGGTTGATGTGAACACCTACAGGTGAGTAACTGGCTACAATGATTGTTTTTAACCTCATAGACCTCTCTCTCTTTTAATGTAAAGAGCCCAAAGAGATGAAGTGAGAACACGTGAATTCCTTTGCGTAAGGAGAATGGAAGTCCCACCCGAGAAGTGTCAGGAACAGGGTACGGGTGCCGAGCAGTGTCATGTGAGCCTTGTCCAGCACCAGCCCCAACCCTGCACTGTTCTTGGGCTCTGTGGGTCCTCAGTGATGTTGCTTTTACTACTTTCCAAGGAATTCTTCAATTATGATTAATTTTGATTCTCATCCATGAGCCGGAGAGGCTAGCAGGACACAGCTCTGTCAAATGTGGGGAAACTGAGGCTCCAGGTTCATGCCATGCCATGTCCTAAGGCTTATTTCACAGTTGAGATCAATGGCACCTGCCTGTAATCACAGCACGCAGGCAGCCGAGGCTTGAGGACTGATGTGAGATTAATCACAGTAATCAAAAAGAACTTCAAAGAAGCTGGCATTTGGAGAAGGCTGTCATCAAGGGTCCTGAGGTCTCTGCTGGGAACTTCTTGAGTAGTTGTAACCTAGAGGGGGTGGAATGGGTGAGGCAGTCGTGATGGGATAGGTAGGTGACACCGAAGGAGGCAGTTCCACAGTACTTCATGATACAGTATTTCAATATATGGTGTATCTTCATGATACAATAGGAAGACTCTATTAGCCTCACTTTAGATATGGAAGGCTTAGAATATTTTCATGGATTTTGTTCTAGAATGAGCAGCCAACGTGCAGCAGCTAATTCACATGTTCCGGAGACTGTTAAGAAAAGCAGTGACAACATTTCTCACCTGCATATAAAAATTCTATTAGCACTCATTTGTGAGGCTATTATCAAGCTTTTTCTTCACAGACCCTTGATTAGTATTTTTAACAGATGCTCCTGTGATTCTCAAGAAAGGGTAAAAGTAAGCTTCTGCGGTAGAGGTTCTGATGGGGTGATGGGCGGGGATCCACACTGGCAAGCTTCTGCGGTAGAGGTTCTGATGGGGTGATGGGCGGGGATCCACACTGGCAAGCTTCTGCGGTAGAGGTTCTGATGGGGTGATGGGCGGGGATCCACACTGGCAAGCTTCTGCGGTAGAGGTTCTGATGGGGTGGTGGGCAGGGATAGAGATTCTGATGGGGTGGTCGGCGGGGTCCACACTGGGCTGCTGATCTGGTGTTGCTGACTTTCCACAGAATTGTTTTTATGAGGCTGGAGCAGTCATCTGGACTAGCAGAGAAAATCCATTGTGCTGAGGTCCTCTCATTAGGGGATAATCATGGGATACTTAAAAAAAACAAACAAACGTATATTGGAAAGGGTGTAAAGCCTGCCAGGTGTGGAGAAGATATACTAAGACATGAAGGTAAGAGGAAGCGGCATTGGCATAAGTTAGGGCATATTTTTCTTTCTTAGTTCTGTTCTCACTGTAGAACAGGAACGGAAAGGGACTGATGAAAGGACTCGGGTGAGAAAGCTTGAGCCAGAGCTCATGGTGCTGGAAGTGGAAATCAGGATGAGAATCACCCAGTGCGGTGGCAAAGGACACAGCTACAGAGAACAGCTGCAAATAATGGGAGTGTGTAGATGAGGATGTGGATGTAGTCACCCGATGTAGACACTGGCTCAGAGCAGAAGACAGTTTGCTCATTTGTCTAATTAAATCACTGGTTCTAAGCCCCGAGCCCAGGAGCTTTAGAGCGTTTTGGCCTCCTTACAACCTAGTCTTAATCACTGAACTGGAAGGCTTAGAATCTAGAACAATCCAGAACACTTGAACTGCTTGCTAGCAAGCATGTACACGGCTTCAGCCTCAGCAGAGACCTACTGCTGACTGAGCCACTCTGACTAGCTCCTGCTGAACTCTGACTCTTCTTCTTCAACTGGCTTTTCAGCCTGCTTCTCCACTGACTGTTCAACTGATTCCTGTCTGACTCTTCTGTTTACTCTCTGTCTACTCTGTTAACTGAATCTAACTCCTATGTAGCTCTTGTTGACTGCTGAGAGCCCGTCTTTTCTTGTAAGAATTGAACATGTTCTTACTCTGTTAACTCTTCCTCTGATTTGTCACTTTGTGTTCCATTCACCCAGACTCATCTCAGATGTCACTTCCTGTGTGACACTGACTCCTTCTGAGTTCTGCTTCCTGGGTCTGTTTCCACTGCCCCCCCCACCCCCACCCCCAGGGATTAAAGGCATGGACCACTATTGCTTTCTGAATACTGGGATTAAAGGTGTGTCTACATTCCATCCAGACCACATGGGCCTCTGAATGTAGCCCCTGGAATGTAGCCCCGAGCTTTCGCACAGGGCTATTCCTCTACAGGAGTGAGAGATGGGGTAGGAAGAATGTGCTGGAAAAAGGGAATAGGCCTCAGATCTAACTGGCCCTACCTTCCAAGGATAAACAGAAGCAACCTTTTTATTTATAGTTATCCAGAAGCCAACCTAATCAGTATAAAGGTAGTTTCAGACCCCAGAGGAAAAGAACATTCCATTAAAATGAGGGCAAGTAAAAATCTTTGAAATAGCCACTGAAGGCAGGTTCCAGAAGACCCTTAAAAACCACCTATGCTATGTAATTTCTGAGCTGCAGAAAGCCTTCCTGATGTGTGAAAGATGAATTCATGGTGACCCAATTCATGTGACCCCTGGCCACAAACACTGACTCCAGCCCCCGTTCACAATGAAGATGCTGAATCCAGGAGCAAATTCCTTGGATTGAATGTGCTCAGCCTCTGTCCTTTTGAGATTGACTCCTATTCTGCCTCTTTTTGTGGCTTAGATCCAGAAATAGGTTAAATAGGTTGTGAGCTGGTCTTTATTTTGCCACATGATGTTGATTTTCACAACTTAAAGATAATAAAAATTCAATGTGTTTCTTTGATGTATATACAGACTTAAATTTCAAACAGGTAAATCAAATATAATTTTGTAAACAGTGTTCCCATTTTGGCCCCTATCTTAATTATTTAGGTTTCTTGATGGACAATAAATAGCTAAACTATATCACTGTCAAAGCAATCACTACATATACTATCCTTACTGAATGCCTGCTAACCTTCCTCCCCATTTGATTTAGCTACTTAATCTTCCTTCTATGAAAGGACTATAGCATTTTTATAGCCTCTTTTGTTTGACACATTCGGCTAGCAGTTATTTGTGACTATGGGTTAATATTATTGCCAAAATAATTCCCTTGGTATTTGCTGTTGTAAGATTCTAGGGAAAAGATTGTAACATCAAAATCCCCAGTGGAATATCAAACAGAATAGGACATTTGAATGTGAAGAGAGTGTTTGCACAGTGTTTGCAACTTTGGTCTGATGGAAGTGTAGCCCCAGCAGCTGACATGAGATTATTTCCTCTTCTGTGAATCTCTGTAATAAAATAGATTCTGTATTCACGGAAAGAATGTAGGCCCGTGATTTGCATAAGGAAGAAGAACAAACACTAGGGTTCCTTGATGATAATTGCTCAAGATGTTGTGGAGATTGCTAATAGTTCCACAGGCTCAGACTGAGGATAACATCACAACCATTAGCGTGGACAGGCAAATTCAGAATTAGCTTGGGTTCTACTTTTCTGTCAGGTTTGGTCTAGCTTTTAAACTACTTTGTATCATCCCTAAAACTCTACTCAGGCCAAGAGATATTCAGTCCCTTAGGTGGATGATTTACAGATGTCCCAGGAAATGTTATTTAGAAGAGAAATCAGGGTTCTTCACTGATTAAGAATTTTTTTATTGCTGGATGATGGTGGCACATGCCTTTAATCCCAGCACTTGGGAGGCAGAGGCAGGAGGAGCTCTGTAAGTTCAACCCACTGTGGTCTACAGAGTTCCAGGACAGTAAGAGTTACAACAGAGGAGCCCTGTCTTGAAAAAAACAGAAAAAAAGAATTTTTTATTTAGATACTCTCTCCTTTCTTCCTGATGTCAGCTCCATAGTTGTTTACTGACTGGTTATAAGATTGTGCTGACAAAGAGTAAAAGTTGTGCACAAAACCAGTTCTAATTTGTGAATGCATTTTGTTTATCCTGCATCTATAGACATCCTTTTGGTAGAGACTTGGGAATGCTTTGTTACTTGAGTATGGATTAAGTTCAGTAAGTGAACATACAATGGTACCACTAGCTCACGAGCACCCTAAATACACGAGCCATCTTTTGCATTTGTATTGAATACTAGGAAATTACATGCTTGGCATGGGTGTTTAATTAATTTCTCTCAAATTACAGACCCTCGGAAAACCTCTAAGGGAAAAAATTGTCCTCCTATCAGCTTCTGCTGTCCTGAGAACACCTTTAACATGATTATAAGAATCCAGAAAGATGATACCTCTTTCTGTTACTTGATAAAGAAGTCCTTATTGAGCAGTGTAGCTCAGCTGTTACAATAAATCATGTCTAAATCCCGGGAGGTTAACACAGAAAGTGCAGATTTCCCCTCATGTGACAGGGCTGCGTATGTTCTGATAAGAGACCCAGGCACCTGCCACCCATGGTTCTTTAACCCACAGGCCATCTGCTGAACTTGCTAAAGTGACTTTGTGTAAGATAAAAACAGAGTAGATGGTCATTTTGGGAGGATAAGTTGGCTCACTGGTAGTGGATAGAATCAGTATATTATCTTACCCTTTTCTCCAACAGTGCATTGCTACACTTGTCTGCAAGGGCAACAGGGTGTGCAGAACCTTATGTATATGCATACAAATACCTGCTGTGGTTCGTTCAGACAACGAACACAAACCTCTGTCCTGTAACCTCCACAGAGCACACTCACACTTTCCAAAGTGCACTGTTCCTGATTCCCAACAGAGCAATAATGTTCCAGCTGCTGGAGTCTGGACCAGGTGTTTCCAGGTATTCGATTTCTTATTCAAGGACTAAATAAAGGTGCATGCAGCTTGCAAAGATACTTTATTTAAAGTGAAATCATAGTGCAGATTAGGAAGGAATACATGGTCAGGAATGGCAGTGGGTCCTGCGAGAGAAAGTACTCAGGAGTTGCTCAGGGTTCCCTTTTATGGAATTCAAGAGGGGGAGTTTTGTTGTTAAGAGGCATAATATCTGTATTTCTCTATTTAGACTGACAGTTTAAGTTATATAATCATTTATCTATTGTGCATTTTCCATCCTGTACTGCATCTGATCTTAATCATATGCCTGTCTGGTTATGTGTAGGTCTAATAGGTCATCCTCCTTAAAAGTTCACTTGGAGACACCATTTTGCCTCATTGTTCGTGGCTGTCTAGGCCAGGCAGGTTATCATCCCTTACCCTGTACCTGGACATAAGTGAAATATTACTGAATAGGAACTAAGTTTTATGGTTGTTAGTGGAAGTAGAAAATTATTCTACCGTTCAGGGTGAGGTGTGTGTGTGTAACTTCACGCAGGTGGAAGTACTAGGTTGTTAATAGGTTGGTGGGTGCATTGTTTGAAGAGGGGTATGTGTGTGCATAATTTGTGCAGGTAAGGATATCAGGTTGCTAAATGCATTGTATTACAACGGGTGCATGTGGGACCCGAGTCAGGATTACCAAAGCCAATATTTTAAATGATGCAGACCTCTCTTTTACATCAGTCCTACAGGAGGAGGTGATGAATGGTATAATTGAGGAAAAACTCTTATTCAGAAGAGAAACATGGGAATAGAGAATAGACTAGTTGATGACAAGTCTGAGAGCATCTGCTCTCTGTGCGGGAGAAGTCTGCCTTACCTCTTAATTCATGTTCTTTGTATCCTGCTCCCCCAGCCACACTCAAGTGAGGCGAACATACAGTGTCCTTGAGATCATACAAATTCTGTAGTCAGCTTCCTTTTCAGATAAGTTTGGGGTCCCTAAGTTTGTTTTAATATAAAACACCCAGAAGAAATCACTTTGGAGGTTTACATTGAGAAGATTTGCTTATCTGTAAAGCTTTACCTGACTGACCCTTGTGGCTCAAGACCAAAATAAGCAAATAGATGTGAGCCAAAAAAAACCCAAATGTTTAAGAGGATAGATATTTTTAAATCAAGTGGAACATTACACAGTTTGTATATAAAATGTCACATGGTTCTCTTGAATATGTAGAATTTTTAATGGTTCTCAAAACCAATCATAAAGTCACGAATCTAGGAAAGGGAATTGTAGGATAGATGAGGGTTGATAGGAACAGAGGTGGGAAGACAGGGCAGGCTGGGGAGAGAGAATCATTAGAATGCATTTTAGAAATGTGAAATTATCAACAGAAAACTAAATGTACTACTACTAATAAAGAATGAAAGTATGCTTACTATTCATTTCAACAGTTTTTCCTTAAAATTGAGCAGCTTTCACATTTCTTTGTTTCTTACTAGGGCAACATGAGTTCAGACCTGCAGACAGAGTTTGTTTACAGATGTCAAGGAGTTTGTCTTCTGTGGTAGATCCCCTGGCGACATGAGTGTCCGTGCCCTGGCAGGTTGAGTTTGTGTAAAATGACAGACTTTATTTGACACTCTTTATTTGACCTTTGCTCCTAACTGAAGACAACCCATTTATCTGAAAACTACCTGACCTTGTGGCTGCCTTGTGCACAGAGCTTGGGGGGTTGGCTCTTTTAACTCTGACCAAAAGCTTTGCTGGTGTTTGTTTCATTGCTGGGTGCTCAGTTGACTTCAATGGACATTGATCATCTCAGCACTGCCCTCTTACACACTTCCTTGGATCTCTGACTTCAGCAGGGATAGCTAGATTCCTACCATTGCAGCACTTTCTTCAAACTAGCCAAGGCCTCTACCTTGTGCCTGCACTATCCCCCAGGACTTCTGAACCCCTGCTCTTTTCTGTCCCTAGGATGTGCAGGGTGGTTCATATGAGTCAGGCACAGAAATGGCCTTAGTGTGACTGACCAGTGGCCACATATGACTACAATTACATCCAGAATACAACTTCTATCCCCATGTCCGGATGAAGAGGAAACAGACTTCAGTGAACACACAGTAATCTCAGTCACAGTAGCAAAAGCTGTTTGGAATTGGTAACATGTGTTCTTATCCCCTATTTACAATCTATCTGTACATAAGAACAGGGAATACAAATCAGGTACACTTATCCAGAGGGTGCAGAAGCAGAAAGTAAACAGTTTCTGGGCAGATTCCTTGGGGACTTTCTTAAAAACTACATAAAAACAAGAGACAAGTTGCTTCTCTGGGCTGATGGCACCATGCAGAGCCTTTCATGAGGCTCAGAGGAGGTGGGAGAGTCTTACAAGGAGGAGCACCTGGGCTGATCTTCCTCAAGAGTCAACTCTACAAACCATATATTATCGCCACACAGGTTTGTTCCTCTCCTGCAGGGCTGTGGGCGATCATCCTGGTTCATCTCGTTCATTATTCTTTTAAAATAGCCGAGGCCTGGAGGGAAGGGCAGGACCTCACCTCCAGTGAAAATGTGATTGGCTGGCATTCTTCTCGGGATGTTGTGGGTGGATGGAGGGGCCCGTGGCCCATGTACCACCTCTCAGTAAGGTCTAGCTGCATGTGCAGGGCGCTTCTGCACAGATGAACAAGGCTCACGTATACTTTCATGATTCAACTCTCTGATGAAATCCAGTAATAGAATTATTTTCCTCATTTCCCCGGAGACGAAGAGCAAGAGCTCAGCCTCTTTACGACCAGTTTTAACTACGTTGACCGGGTGTCCACATAATTTAGGCCTAAAAGTAAAGAAATAGAGAAAACTATTTGTTATACACTTGGCTACTTAAGTTTATTAGTACATAGACTATATATTATGTGTGTATATATGTACACAAGTAATAATTTCTGGACTTCTATTTTTATCTGTGCAAAATACTTTTTCTGTGTTTTTTTTTCTTAAATGGGTTCTTACTTATTTATTTATTTTTGCTCATATTTTAAACTGTATCTTTTGGTTAAATTTTATTTTATAAGAACTTCATTCATGAGCACTGCATCTACCTTATCTCCACCCTCTTCCTCTACTCCAACTTCCCCCAGGTTCCCACATTACCCTTTCAATTCATGTTTCATGTATACACTATGTATTTGTAAGTATGTATATCCCCACATGTATGTATATGCAGCCTACTGAGTCCACTCGGTGTTACTTGTAGGTATGTGTATCCAGAGCTGACCACTTGGGACTGGACAACCTACGTGGGACCTTGTTCTTGAAGGAAACTGATTCTTCCTCTCTCAGCAGCCGTGAACACATGTGGCTTGTTATTTAGGGCAGAGATCTTGTGAAATAGCTCCTATCCATGCTGGTATGTCAGCTGGTGACATAATTTTGCCAGTCTTGTGCTATGACTTTTCCTTTTCTTTGTTTCTTTCTCCCCCCCCCCTTTTTTTTAAACATGTATCAACAGAAGTCTGGTTGAAGTACTAATTAACAAAGAAAAATACATATGTCTTTGGAAAAGTGATAAAGTATTGTGGTATGTGCAGTAAAAGAAATATGAGTAATTTTTTACTATTTTAGAATTTTAACATGATTTATTTTGCATGTGTGTATGCGTATGCGTGGACATGTGTGGCACAACCTCAATGTGGCATGTGGAGGTCAGAGGAAAAATTGTGAGAGTTAGTTCTCTACTTCTATGGCGTGGGTTTCCAAGATCAAACTCAGGTTCTCAGGCTTGGTGGCAAGTGTCTTCCTTTTCCAGTCATGTCCATGACCTTCTGTTTTAAATTTTGTAATAGACACATTTTTTTCCAGCATATTAACTCAATATATCAAACTGGTATAACTGGAATATTGTCCTTCCTTGTTGGTGTTGGAATGTGAAGTTTCACAAACGATTAGAAAAACCATGGCGCATTTCTTTTGTATCACTTATGCCTAGCAAAAGTGAAAGGGGGCAAAGACTTGATGCAAACAAGAACTCGGGTAAGTTTGAAGTAAATTATTAGAGGTAGAAAAGCCAACCTCTAAAGGCCATACACTTAACAACTTGAGTCGGGCAATAGTCAGGGGGATATTCTAATCAGAGACAGAGAAAAAACTAGTATCTGCAAGGAGTTAGACATAGTAGGAAAAGGGAATGCCGGTAGCTTTCAATGTCAGAAGAAAGGGCACCTTGTGGAGACAAAGGGGGTTTCTAGACTGTGACAGCAGTGACACAGTATACATGCACATGCAGTCATGCATGAATTGTGAACACTAAGTAATCTTTGTCAATTATATGGATGTCGATGTTATTGTACCATGTCCATGTGAGGATTCGTAGAGTAGGAGGCTGAGGGACCATAAGCTGGTCTTCTCTGTATATTTATATACAACTCCAGTGAGCGCCTTAGTCATCAGGGAAATGAAAATCAAAACCACTTTGTGATTTCATCTTACACACACCGGCGTGGCTAAGATCAATAAGACAATCAGCAGCTCATGCTGGCAAGGATATAGGGTAAAGGGAACACTTATCCATGGCTAATGGAACTGCAAACTTGTATGGCCACTATGGAAATAAGTATGGTGGGTTCTCAGGAAGATGGGAATTGATTTACCTCAAAATCCAGATATACTACACATGGGAATGTGCCCAAAGGGTGCTTCATCCTACCAGAGAGACACTTGCTCAACCATGTTCATTGCTGCTCTCTTCATAATAGCCAGAAATTGGAAACAACCTAGATGTCCCTCAACAGAAGAATGGATTAGAAATGTAGTACATTTATACAATGGAGTATTACTGAGCCATTTTTTAAAAAGCATGAAACTTACAGGTAAATGGATAGAACTAGAAAAAAAAATCATCCTGAGTGTGGTAACTAATACTCAATAAGACAAATGTGGTATGTGTTTATTTATACGAGTGTATTAGCTGTTAAGTCAAGAATAACCGAGCTGCCGTCTATTCCCACAGAGTCAGGTAGAGTGAGGGACTATGGAGGGGTAGCTAGATCTCCTAGGAACAGGAAATATAATGAATATTTATAGATGGATCCAGGGATTAGATCCCTAGAATCAGAATTAGAGGATCTGGAATTAGATCTTGGAATTAGAGAATCAAGTGGGAAGGGGAGAAGTAATGAGGGAAGAAATACAGGCAGAGACAGATAAAATTGATGGCCACCTGATGAGTAGTATGGAAACCTAATACAGTAGAAGCTTCCTAAAATATGTACATACATAAAGGCCATCTGATGAAATCGCTGAATAATGGAGGACACAGAGCCCCAGAGGGCCATCTCTTGTTAGAAAATGAAGCTTTGAGTACCAAGAATGGGTTACATCTAATTGAATTTTGGGCCAAAGGGGTCCCTGGGAACCCCCAAACCACCCATACTGTTCCCAAGACTAAAGGTTGTATTCCACAAACTGATAGCAAGGGCCTATTGCTAGAGACAACACCACAGCTCCTTGAACACGGAGATGTTGAGCCTGTGCCTATATAGAACTCTTACTCCTATGTTCTAGTGGTTTTGGTACAGTAAGGTACTCTGCATGCTACCAAAGGAAAAACATGAGCACTAAGCCAGCCACAAACCCCTTCATGTGCGACGGTGTCCTGCCTGCAAGATGTGCAGGTGCAATGGTGGCTGAAGCTTGTGGGAGAAAACAGCCAATATCTGATTTCACTGAAGGCCCACTCCATGAACTGGAACCCATACCCAGTGCTGCTTGGATGACCAAGAACCTGAGGCTAGATAGTCCAAGGACCTGGGGTAAAACTGAATACTACTGATCTAATAAAATAACAATAAAATTACCTGTAATGAGACTCTGCTATGTATATAGAGCAGTGCCTTGCTCAGTCATCATTGGATAAGCTTCCTCCTGAGCAGAGGGGAACACATAGACACCCATAGCCAGACAGT
Source organism: Cricetomys ansorgei (assembly GCA_026225945.1). Taxonomy (NCBI): domain Eukaryota; kingdom Metazoa; phylum Chordata; class Mammalia; order Rodentia; family Nesomyidae; genus Cricetomys; species Cricetomys ansorgei. The sequence continues at coordinate 102,015 of JAMJFZ010000728.1, read as the reverse complement.
ATGCAGAGAGTGAGCGACCTTGGAATACTTAGCCCCAAATGGGATGTCTTCATAAGATCCCTCCTCTCAGGGTTCAGAGAATCCCACGGAAGAGGAAGCAGAAAGAACAAGAAAGCAGTAAGAGCTAGAAGGGGTGGAGGGCACCAAGAAAACAGACGGTCTAAATCAGCATGATCAAAGCACATGTGAACTCATTGAGACCGAGGCAGCATGCCCAGGACTTGCATGGGTTTGCACCATAGCGGACCCTAGAGCTGACAGCAGAAGCAGCCTCCAGTTGATTAACCATTTGCAATTGAAAACTTAGTTTTCTCCAAAGAAGTCTCACTGGGGAGACAAACTACTCCTAAGGGTAGGCTGTATGTCCAGCAGTAGACGGCCAACATAAAATGACCTCAAGGGCATCTTCGGAGATTCATATCTCATAATGTGCGAGAGCTTTTCATTTTTGTGATTATCTTACTTTATTTATTTTGTTTTATTACATATTTTTCTTCTCTCTTTTACCCTACAGGTCCTTTGGGTATAAATTATGGCTTCTAATTTAGTGTTTCTAAGGGATTCCTGAATGTGCAAATGATTGTGTCTCAGCATCTGTATCTGTTTCTTACGCGCTTTCTTGGGTTGTTTTCCTTCCTTTTGTTTTGTCCTATTCTGATGAGTTAATATTGGTTTTATCATCATATTATTGTATTATAATTATTCCTTAGAAGCCTGTTTGTTTTCTATTGAGATACAGAAAGAGGGTGGATCTGGATGGGAGGGGAGGTGGGGAGGAATTGGGAGGAGTAGAGGGAGGGGAAACTGTAATCAGAATAGATTATGTGAGGAAAAAAAACTCCATTTTCAATAAAATGAAAAAAAAAAAGATAAAACTTAAATAATGGCTTCTTCAGTGATCATTGTGCATGTTAACAAAGATACAGGCAAATGGAAAAACATTTTATAAGAGAATAAAATGGAAATCTGTAGAATGTTCCCCCATTTTAGCTATTTTTTCCTGAGGTTATAGACACCGTTAAAGACTTAGATTAATGCTATACACAGACCATCTGACACATTCTAGTCTATTTTCCAAACTCTGTTCTCATCCTTTTTAGTCCCAAAATTTGGGATATAAAGTAAACAACAATTTTCTATCTTCTTATTTACAAGCACCAGTTTCTAGAATTTCCCAGGGCTCTCTGGAGGAATGAGGCCACTTTTGTTTGCAGCACAGTCTGACACGCAGTGAGCTGTGAGTATTTGAACTCTGCATGGATTTTCCTCTTCCTGGACCTCTTCACTGCTGCTCTGAGAGGCTTGTGTAGCCATAGAAATGTTCAGTCATGGGAGCTCTGGGGCTGAAAGCTTTAAAATGTACTCCATGCACAAAAACACTTAGGTTGCTTTCATAAAACAAGCTTTCTCATCCTTAAAAGGACCTGCATTGTTGACTCATCTGGCTTCCCTTCTTTCCACTCAGGCTGCTGATGTAGCACCTCAGAGTTCAGCTGTGTAGACAGAATCTACAGTTCATTCTCTACCAATCTCTCTCCACTTTTTTTTTTTGCCTCAGAAAATGCCTCAACTATTAATGCAATTTTCACAACTCAAACCTTAAAGTTTCAGTTTCTCTCATGCAACACATTCAAGCTTCAATGAATCCTGTTAGAATTATCTTCAAGAAATTTCGTGCATCCCTTATCTCTACAGCAACCACCTAGGGTCAAGGCATGGTCATCTATTGGAAAAAAATTACAGATTTCCTGCTGTAGCTGGAGTGTGTCTCTTGCCCAACCACCTAAAATGCACATGTTGAAGTCCTGACATCTGGCACCTCAAGAGGAGGTAGTATTTAAGGGCAGACACTTTAAAGAGAGAACTAATTTTGACAAGTGATTGAGTGGGCACTAACTCATTGGTATCCTTAGAGGGAAAAGAAGACTCCTGAAGAGCACAGCCAACCCAAGGACAGAGGCGTCAGAAGAAACCAGTCCACAGGAAACCAATGTCCCGATCTCAGCCTTCCCGCATACAGAACAGGTAAGTCTGTGTTGTTAGGACACCTAGTCTGTGTTTTTGTGCTGAGGCATCTCTAGCAAACAGCTACAACCAACCACCCTTACACCACAGTGGGGGGAATTGAAAGATGCTCTTTTTGGACTTCATGGACCCTTGCCTGTTTACAGATTGTCAAGCTGGATTTCCACACCCTCATTCCTCAGCCAGACCTGCTAAGCAAGGGGTAAGCTGTCCAGTCACATTACACACGCCCTCCAGACGTCATTTGCTCACTTAGGTTCTCTTCAGAAGACCAATCTCTATGAAAGTTTGGTCAGTTCTAAACAGCCCTTTGCTGGTGGACTTCTTCTATCCTATATTACACTTGGGAAAATGAATTCATTGTTTTCCATGGGTGTCGAGAGACATGGAAGACTCAGCCTGGCATGCCTGTGACTTTGGAGAACCACTAACTCCTCCATGGAGTTCTAGCCTGCTCTGAGTATGAAGGACACCCTCTCTGAAGGACTTCTAAATCTTACACCTGCTTTTCCACCATGGTAGGAGTCCTGTTCCAGATCTTTTAATTTTATCATGGCTGTTGCTACCCATCCTTCCACTATTAAACTATGGGAGTGATTTTTCTTGCAATTTTTCTTCCTGTGTCCAATTTTTGAAGGAACATCTGATTCATGAAGAATCTTTTCTGGCATGTTCATTGTAGGGTCTTTCAATTTTTAAACATGGAAAATGTATGAATTAAAAATCTGTAGGCCTGGATTTTCCAACTTGACTTTAGAAATACATGTCAGACTTTTTTTTTTTTTACATTTTAGGATGGAAGTGTCCTTGTCTTATAGAAGGTTAGCTTACTGGTTGGTGGTAGTCTGTTCACTAGTGTCTTGAAATTCTTGTGAACAAGTAAGCTCCTATTTGATGTGCTCTAGCCTGAGCTCTCAACAGCATCTGTTTACTCTTATATTCTGTTAAATACATGGAGTGTGTGCAAAGGTGCAAGACACAATCCCTCTTATAAGGATATCAGGATCAGATACACAAGTTGCCAAGCAGCTAGAGAACACATAGACCTGTTTTTGAGAGCTGGGAAGGTAGTGAGACCGTCCATCCACAGTAAGAATGTGTACCTCCTGGATGATGGAGTGGGTGGTGGGCAGAGCTGAGTAACAGGAACTTGGTGGTGAAGGAAATACTAGGTATTTTCAAGTCTACATGTTTACATTTGTTTCAGCATAAATTTTCTCTGCTCAGAGGGCACACTTGGCTGAAAGATGAATGAGGAGAGGTGGCCAGGAGGAACTCTGTTTGCATGCTTGTTTGCTTCTTAAGAAGGAAACATCACTTGGCCACGCAGGAAGCACTATTGCTTTCTCAGGACTGACTATGGAAACAATCTCTAGAATGAGAGGGAGACCTCAGGGATTCCGGCGAGCCACAGAATGGGAATTACATATCCCCTGAGACCTCCCTCTGCTGCAGGGTTCTGAAACAGCAGCACACAGCAGTGGGCGGTAGAGCTGTCTAATAGCTACAGAGAAGACTGTTTCCCATTCATTTCTATTTTACCAAATTATCTTGGAAGAGGGGTTTTAGCCCACAGCACCACAATGTAAAGGCATTGATTGTAAGCTGTGTTTAAAGGCCCCTCTTGTGTATGCAGATCTGAAGCTTAACGAGAACACCTGTGGGGAGAATCCACAGGCCTCCAGGAGACCTTTGCAGGCAGAGCTCTCCAGGCTGGGCTTGGCTGTAGCCGCTGCAGTCACTTCTCTTCCTTGAGTTCATTCTTTTAATTATTTGCTTGTATATATGCAGAGGCATGCCTTGCTGGCTTGTTTCCTGATACTGAATATCCACAAACCTGGGCTGCTTGTGAGCAAGAAGAAAACTACCAGGAAAGATAACTCAGCATAAGTATGATCATGGAGTCTGAACATGAGTGTAGGGGAGAACACACGGGTATCTGTGTGTGCACACTAGAACTTATATATAGGTCAGGGACTATTGCTGAAGTCATCCATGTGCTGTGGTATGGGAACATGCGTGGATTTGCATGTGCACTCCACGGCTTATGCTCAGCCCAGTGGCTGCCTTTCCCAGCACATCTACATACTGTACCCCAAGATGGACCCTCAGCCCCCTGAAGGCATCTTCCTTTTTACTTCAATGATTTTTTTATTTTATTTTATGTGCAAGTGTATGTGTGCTCATGTGTGTTTGTGTGAGTGTGTGCCGTGTATGTGAGGGTCCTTCAGGAGCAGAGCGGACACAACCCCCCTAAACATGAGGTTACAGGTACTTTTGAGCCATCTGACTTGAGTATTGAAACCAAGCCAAGATCCTCTGGAAAAGCAGTGAGCATTCCTAACCACTGAACCATCTCTCCAGCTCTGTGACGGCTTCTCTTAACAGTAAAAGAGAAATTCAAGAAAAGAACATTAAAAAAGTCCTTAATTTATGATGGGCAACAGTTAACAACACTAGCAGAAGTTCTAACTGAAGAAACTAAGAAACTCTCACAACCAACAAATTACAGGCCTTGAAATATTAAGTTTCTTAGTGCCTTTGTTTGCAAAAATAGTGATACTTCAAGTAATCTTTGAAGTCCTGATATTTCTTAAAAGCTTTGAGTTGTTTCATTGACTGGCCACAGCTAGTGCTCCGGCTTACGGGGCTAGAAGACACTTAACTCTTAATTTGCCTTCACAATGTCTCTCTTCCACGACTCACTTCTTTTTTCCACAAGGTTGAAACTATGGCTACTATTTTCTGCCTTGAATTGTTTCCTGCTGTTTCGTAGATAGATTTTAGGTGACTTTGCTTCCAATCTTCTTTGTAACAACTGAGTATTTTGTTTTATACAGAATATAAAATGTCAGGAGCATGACTCCCAATGTTTTTCTTTCCCAGTGGAAGTCCTTGTATGGAAGTTCTTCTTGATTAGTTTTCCTTTGTTCTGAAGCACCAGTCAGTGTGGTTTGTAAGGTGGTTTTGTTCTTTAGACCCCCTCTTTGCTTCACATGGGTCACTTTGTTTTAGAATGTATAATACCTATGTTAATTCTTTGAGAGTCTCTTGCGCACATACAATGCCCTTTGATCGTCTTTATCCTGGCTCTTCTCCTAACTCTTCCCAGACCCGTCCTCTATCCTCACCCCACCCAAAGTTCGGATCCTCATTTTCTTTCATATAACCCACAGAGGCCAATTAGTGCTGCTCATAAGTTCATGGTCTGTGGCCATCCACCGGGGCATGGCCGACCTTCCTTTGTATTGAATTTATGAAGAGTCTGCATGGTTACGGGTAGCATTTATTCAAATCAATAGGAGACACTGACAATGGTTTTGGAAATGGATTTTTAAAGGAAATTCATTTAGCAAACATTTCTGAGTGAATAATCCTTATGATTTCTTCAGTTTCCAGCAGAGCGTTCTTAGAGCCGAAGTAATTCTGCGACTTCGATTGCCTTCGCATTCATGTGCCTGCTTCAGAAAGCAGTATGGACTTTACTGTCATTCCACCCTAATTTTCCCAATTTGTCATCGTCCTTAGTCTGCAGAGAGTGCTGGGCCATTACATGACATGCGACAAAGGAGCGTGAGAGGAGAGTCGAGGCAATAAAACGTTATTTCATCATCGCTTGGCTTTTCATCCTGACACCTGAGCAGAGCCACAGCAAATCACAGAAGGACTGCACTTATCCTGGGAAGGATTAGGGGAATAATTGTCTTTTCATGAAATCTATTGTTGCTTTTGTGCCTTTGGTATTACCAGAAGACATTTTTATGTGTGATTTGCAGAAGTGGTGAAGAGCAGGACAATGATGGGAAACTCAGCTGATAATCACCCTCTGATAAAGAAGCTCCTTTACCACTTGAGCTGGAAGAATGAGCAGGTTTTATAAAGGTTGAATCATTTGATGTCTTGAAATTTCTGCTCAGTGTTAATATTCCTTTTTCAACTTCTGGAGAAAGTTTAAAGTTGTGCTAGCAACCACTAAAGTAGAAATGAAATAAAACAAAGAACCCCCAAATGTAATCATTGAACTTATAGAAACTTAAGTGTTAATTTAAAATTCAGCTTCTGTGTTCAGTATTTAAAATTCAGTATTAAAATAAAAAGAGAGTCTTTCAAAAAAGAAATGGAAATTCTCATATTTGGTTTTAAAATATGGCTTCTGATGTTCATCCTCTGAACGTACTGTCATTGGGCATCTATGTCATCCCAGCAGGAGTCCGGGCAGCAGCGACCCGATGGGCAAGAAATGAAGCCTGGTTCGCACTCAGTGTTACATAGCACTGAAGTGTATGTCCAGATGAGAGACACTTAGAAAAAACCAAAGGAGGAACTTAATGAGTAAGGCTAGAATATGTGTTATGGAAAGGTGAGACTTTCATAAGAACTGAAGGGAACTCAGGGGGGTGAAGGTCAAAAGAAGGGGCCCCAGTGAGGAAAGTATAGAACCTTCTCTATCTTGTGCTCAAGTTCGTAGTACAAGCAGCTGATGGTCTGTGAATCTGCAGAAACAGAAGCAGAGCTCTGGCGTGGCATGCCCTGAGGCTGCTCTGTAGGTTGGACATATTGTATGTCCCCCAGGCTGTGTAGCTTGGACATATCATGTGTCCCCCAGGCTATGTAGCTTGGACATATCATATGTCCCCCAGGCTGTGTAACTTGGACATATCATGTGTCCCCATGGTGTGTAGCTTGGACATATCATGTGTCCCCATGGTGTGTAGCTTGGACATATCATGTGTCCCCTGGGCTGTGTAGCTTGGATATATCATATGTTCCCGGGTTCTGTAGCTTGGACGTATCATGTGTCCCCTGAGCTGTGTAGCTTGGACATACCATGTGTCCCCATGGTGTGTAGCTTGGACATATCATGTGTCCCCCGGGCTGTGTAGCTTGGACATATCATGTGTCCCCCAGGCTGTGTAGCTTGGGCATATCATGTGTCCCCCAGGCTGTGTAGCTTGGACATATCATGTGTCCCCCAGGCTGTGTAGCTTGGACATATCATGTGTCCCCCGGGCTGTGTAGCTTGGACATATCATGTGTCCCCCAGGCTGTGTAGCTTGGACATATCATGTGTCCCCTGGGCTGTGTAGCTTGGACATATCATGTGTCCCCCAGGCTGTGTAGCTTGGACATATCATGTGTCCCCCAGGCTGTGTAGCTTGGACATATCATATGTCCCCTGGGCTGTGTAGCTTGGATATATCATATGTTCCCGGGTTCTGTAGCTTGGACATATCATGCATTAATTCCCAATTTCTGAGGAATCCTCATATTGATTTCCATGCTGGCTGTACAAGTTTGCACTCCCACCAGCAATGAAGGAGTGAATGGTCCTCTTGCTCCGTATCCTCGCCAGCATGAGCTGTCATTTGAGTTATGGATCTTAGCCATTCTGACAGGTATAAGACAGAATTTCAAAGTAGTTTTGATTTGCATTTCCCTGATAGCTAAGGATGTTGAATATTTCTTTAAGTGTTTCTCAGACATTTGAGATTCCTCTATTGAGAATTCTCTGTTTAGATCTGTACCCCATTTTTAATTGGATTATTTGTTTTGTTTGTGTCTAGTTTCTTGAATCCTTTATATACTTTTGATATTAGCCCTCTATTGGATGTGGAGCTGGCGAAAGTCTTTTCCTGTTCTGGGGGCTGCCGTTTTGTCCTATTGACGGTTTCCTTTGCTAAGAAAGCTTTTCAGTTTCGTGAGGTCACATTGATTAATCACTTATCTAAGTGCCTGCGCTATTGGTGTTCTTGTGCAAACAGTCTCAGCACTGCAGCTTCACACATGTGGCTGTTGTTTGTTTAGCTGCAGTGACTGCCACCTCTGCCTCTCACAACCTTTCTGTCCCCTCTTCCTTGTGGGAGGGGCTGTGGTGACTTTCCCTTTAGAGCTAGAACTACCCAGCCTCTTACTCTATGCATGGTGGCCAGTGTTGGTCTCTATTAATGACCATTTATTGTAAAAGGAAGCTTCTCCAATGAGGATTGAGAGATGCACTATTTATAATAACTTATTGTCTTCTTTAAGAAGAATGAGCTAGAAGGGCTTCAAGTACTTATGTTTCTGTCCTTTCAGAAGATCTCTCTCTCTTTCTATCTCTCTCTCCCTCTCCCCCTCTCCTTCCACCTCTCCCTCTCCTTCTCCTTCTCCCTCTCTCTCCCTCTCTCTCTCTCTCTCTCTCTCTCTCTCTCTCTCTCTCACACACACACACACACACACACACATACACGTAGTCATGTAGCCCAGGCTTCCCTTGAACTTCTTCTGCCTCAACCGCCCCAGTGCTAGAGTTATAGGCTTACACCACCACACCTTGTTTTTTTAGGTGCAGAAAATTGAACTCAGGATGTTCTGGTTGTTAAGATATGTTTGCTACCTACAAAACTACATGTTCATCTGGGAAAACAGACTTTCTAAATTCAACAACTCCCCTCATCAACTCTTCATGCTGACAGAGCAATGGAGCTTCTTCGCCAACATCTGACACTATACATTTTTAAGGGAGACTCTTCACAAAGGAGCCAAGTGACAGGAGCCCTCTCAATTCTCCGTCATATTTTTCTCCAAGATAAAAATCCTCACAAGCCAAGAAATCCTTGAATACAAAAAATAATGATCTGTCCATGCACCACTGCACTATCATGGGTCTCAATTCTCCTTTGTGGCCCATGAAAATCGCTCTCATGACTTTATGGTTTAATCTATCGACAGCACAGAGAGACCTCACCTAATTCTTCCTTTGTTCAGAAGGCAAATCAGTATGAATCAGGTAGATGTGGATTAAGGTAGAAATAATAATGATTTCAATATATGTTCATAAATATCTGAGGTTGCCCTTTGGGAAAGAGCCTTCCAAACCTGAGAGAATTAGTGGCAATGAGTCTATTAAGCTCCCCCATTCTTGCATTAGGAGATACCAATTTCCTGTGTCCTCAGTGGTAGGGAGACTGTGTAGAGTTTCCAGACTTCACCAGGGCTGCATGGAAAAGCTACGGGAGAGCCAGCTCTGCTCATCAGCGGGGTCTAAAGCCTCCGCAGGTTAGAGTCCTTCTCTGAGAGGGGCTCTCATGGGGCTGTATTTCATCACTCCCACAAAACTTTGTTTTTGCTGAAGGGTCACACATTTTTACTTTGTACTGAATCATAGATAGATTATTATTATTCCTAACCTTGAGCTTTTAGTTTTTAATTTAATTTATTGTTAGTGCATGTGTGTCGTGTGTGTGTGTGTATGTGTGTGTGTGTGTGTGTGTGTGGTGTCGGGGGTGATGCTGGTGGCATGTATGCACCATAGTGTATGTGTGGAGATCACAGGTCAGCATGTGGAAGACAGTTCTCTCCTACCATGTGGTCTCCATGGATTAAATTCCGATCATCAGGCTTGGTGGCAGATGTCGTTACCCACTGAGCCACCTTACCAACTCTTCTGGCCATAACTGTGAGTATTTTCCAGGTGTTATTTGTCTATCATATGCCAAAATTATAAACTATACCTAATACATTTTATTGAGACCCTGATAAAACAGAGGATGACGATAAGAGTTTTTCCAACGGGAAAGGCAGCAGCAGCGGTTCCAGTGACTCGGGAAAAGGATGGAAGAACGTGGTGTTTGCTCCTCTGTGCTTTTCAGAAGTGAGTGAAGCAGAGCGCTCAGATGACAGCGAACACAGAGGTTTTCTGACTCTGGGAGTAGTAATGACAATTCCTTGTCCAAAGTTGAAAACTTTGTAATTCTGTTGAAATCCTGAGCTGCATACTGACTTCCTACCTTTGGTTCTGTGCTATGGAAATTTTTACACACAACCAGATGCACACTGAAGACTCTGAAACAGAAAGCACGGGTGTGATTGTGTGAACTGCAGTAATCCCATTTGATTCTGAATCCAGAGTGAAGGAGTTTTTAGATCTTCTTAGAGAGGGTAATGATACCTCTGGCACAATTTTTCACTCAGTTTATCTTGTAAATCAAAGTAACCATTTCTTTGCCTGGTCAGGATGATGTCATTTTTCCAATCTTATAATGTGTCTTCTAATAAGAAGGGAGTATCTATGGTAATGTGTTTTGTCATTAGAGACTTTTTACTGTTTATCTATTGTGCCTGTTTTCCTTTTAGATCTAGTTCCAAGAAAACACTTTCTTTGTTATGTCTCAGTTCCTAATTGCTTTTTAGCAGTGATTTTCACCCAAGGCAAGGGCAATTTCATAACCCCGAAGACTTTGGAAATGTTGGAGTTATTTTTAATAGCCCAAATTGGGAGAATTGGGGGCTGGAATGATGGCTCAGTCAGAAATATGTTTGCCTTGCAAGCATGAGTACCTGAGATTGAACCCCTTGAGTGTATATTTTTTTTTTAAAAGTAGGATGTAGTGACAGATACTTGTTATCCCAGTACTGGAGAGCTGGAGACAGGCAGGTCCCTAAAGCTCACTGGACATCCAGCTTAACCCAGCTTAATGGGAACAGTCGTCCAATGAGAGGCATTGTCTCAAAAAACAGGATAAATGGAATCAATAAACAACAGCTGAGGTTGTCCTCTGGCCTGCACACACATCCATATATGAACAGGAGTATCTGGACAAGTGTGCACTTGCGCACTCACGCGCACACACGCACACACACACACATGCACACACCCTGTAGGGGACATGATAGGAGCCCAGAAGACTGAAGTCAAAGACGGTGCTTAGCATTCTAAGATGTTTTGCATAGCTCCTCTGGAGAACTAGACAATGTCATCTCTGAGAACTTTGACCTTCAGTTCATTCCCATCCACGTGCAGAATTAAATGTGCTAGACGAACGTTGACGAGATTTGGCACACGGCTAAGAGGCTTAAGTGATGATGAAGCAAATCTTAGATCGATTGCCAGTCACTTATTAAGGGGCAAGGCCAAGAATGCTCCTTGCAAAGGATACGGTGTTATTGAAATTAAAACAATATTCTGTCAAGATAAACCTTGGTGCATTGCTCTGAAAAACGAGACATTCATTTTGAATGCACACTTTGTAATAATATGATGAAATTTCTAATATTTCTCAGAATGTTCTTGTCTCTTATGTGTGTGCATGTGTTCACATGCATGTGCACGTGTGCACATGTATGTTTGTCCTAACACAGCAAAAGATGTACTCTTTGAGAAACATCATCAGATTTTACACAGTATGTGCAGTGCTGTGCATGCCATTTCTCCTTCATGAATATGTATAAAATGCACTGACATTTCCTGATGATGCAGAGGATCTTGTAGTGCAAAGTCCACGCTGTGAAATCAGATCTGCAGACATAGTGGCTGAATCAGAAAACTGATTCACTGCGTACACATGGGGAACAGAGTGGATGTTATAGGATGTAAGCGTTTGTTCTGGTTTCTTCCTCCAAGAGGAAGGATGTAAGCCTACAGGGGAGGAACACATCCACCCTCCAAACATGGCCTGGTGAAGTTAGGTAGGCCTTTTGATGTTTTAGTCCTGGTTCAAAGAGAGGTATCAGTAGCAGACAAATCTCTGGGCCTTAGAGGGAACTGCTCAGACAGGTAGAAACTCTCCTTTCTGACAAAGTCAGGTTCACATACTTTAGATGTGAATGGGATGGGTCTTGGGCATTATTTTAAAAGGACTCTATCTGGAAATAGATGAGTTTCTCAATTCTCATCCCAGAAATGTGTTAGTAACTTCTTGCCATCAATCAGATGATCATCCAGGACTTTAGCATCCTTTGCATGGGATTTAGAATAACAAGGATAGACTTAGCCAAGGCTCCCAGTATGAGCAAACACCCTTTTATTGGGCAAAAGCAGCTGAGGCCTTGGATACTGACAATGTGGTTACTACAGGGGCCAGTGGAGATGCAGCTGGGGTGGTCTGGGAGCAGTAACAGCAGTGCTCATCAAGGGAGGCTGGACTGGCAGCTACAGCAACGCCCATCAAGGGAGGCTGGACTGTTGATGGAGCCTGCATGGCACTTCGTACACAGTCAAGGTCTGTCACCTGGCTTCTGTGCTGGGCTTGCTCTTGCTGCAGCACAGCTGGCCTGAATTTGTGTATAGATTCCCCAAAACTGTTGTGCTATTCTGAGAGGCTCCCCGACATTTTCCCCGCATACTCGTTTCTTATTTAGACTCAAGGAAAGCCTTTTCTTTTCTAGAATTCTCTCCTTTCTTCTTTCTTCCTGTTCTTTTTTTTTCCCCTACAGTCTGGACCAGAAACCCCATTCTGTGGATCAGCACCGATGCATCAGAAGCACAATGCAAACTCTAAGTATGTCACCAGAAAATTCCAGTGGACACATCAAGGAAGTTCAGAAGGAATGAAATGAATTTAGTGATTTATTTTATTTGATCGAATGTCCATCAAAGTACCATTTCAACTATTGTTTGAGTTTGGTCTCCAAGGACTTATATGGCATTGACATTGCTGTAGCTATGAAACAAGGAACACATATTGAATGTTCCTGTTTCCTATCACATACTGGAAGCTATTACTCTTACTTCCCAGGCTTGGTTCCAAGCTGCTCCTAAATATTTGTACCTTTTGTACATGAGTGAAGCCAGGATTTTGTCCCTGTGCTAGGCAAGATCTGCCAACATTTTACTATTTGTTAGATTTGGAGATGTAGAAAGATTCTGGACTTGGATGTACATACATTTTAAAAGTCAACTATTAGTCTTCTTAAAGCTCTAGAATTTATAGAAATTGAAAAATAAGGCTCATTCTAGTAATATTGATGATAATGGGTTGCATTTTATGAGAAAAATATACAAATATAGTCTCAGAATAAAATCTGAATATCATTCTGCTTTGACAATAATAGTTTCTTAACAAAAATTTAAACTACTCATAAAGAGTCTATTGTATTGATTGAAGGAATCTCCTTCCTTTGGTCTACTGCGGGTGCTGGCCTGTAGTGTTCACAACCACAAGGTAAGAGGAAATGCTCTTTTGGAAAACCAAAAGGTAAGAAGATGTTCCCAGGATGCTGTCCATACTGCAAGCTAAGAAAGTGGGTGTTTTGTAGGTTTCCTTCTGGGTGTGCAGAGCTAGACTAGGAGGCTGATGATGCAGAATGCTGAGTAAGTTTGCTGGTGCTGTGGATATTAGCCAAGAAGAATCACAGAGAAAAGCTCTTTCAGGCAACCTACAGGATGAGTGAAGGCACGCGGTGAAGGGCAGTGGTGCGTTGTGGAAAATTACTGGCAGTTGGTATTGTAATGGTTGGATTGTGAACTGAAGGAGAAGAGATGGCCACCGGGAGAGGGGAATCCAGAGACCTTGTCAGGGCTAGCTAGGATCAGGTTGTTCTTCTAAAGTGACATTGTCTCACCTTAACCAGGTAATATTCTGATATTTAACACATGTTTGTTAATTCTCAGCACCCTCACATCTGAAGACCATATATCTGTCAACCAAATGTGAGAATCAGTGAAACACTCTTACTATAATAAAAATATAGAAGATGCATTCACAAGAAAATGATATTGGTTCCACTGTGTAAATATTTGTGTAATGTCCTTATTAAGAAGATGGTGAAACAATAAGAATCTTAAATTGAAAATAAAATAATTGACTATGTCAGCTCCAGAAGCATGCTGTGGAGGTGTGCCGTGGTGTTGACTTAAATACCAAGGTAATATGCTGTGCTTCAATTTAAATTTTGTAAACTAAACAATTCTTTTCTCTCTTTCCCCAGAAAACAAAGTGTAAAGAAAATGCATCCTTGATAAAAATCAACATGTATTAGGACTTTGTGGAAGTCACGTTTTTTATTATGAGCAGAGCATGGTGACACGTACCATGGCCCGCTGCTCTGCTAATTGCATAACCTCTGTCATCATTACGACAGTCCCAAACATGGAGTCACACACAGAAGACCCACCAGCCCGTCCTGCAAGAACCATGGCTGTGGTGCATGAAGAGTGACCGCACTAGGGAAACCATCACCAGAGCTGAGCAGTCAATTGAGCTCCTCAGACTTGAGTTCAGAGAACAGCAAATGGGGGCCAGAGTTCTGATATGTGGGTTCTGTAAGGGTCCTCATGCAATATTGCAGAACTTGAATGGGGGTGGTGCAACATGGAGAAGGAAAGCACCTGATAAGGCAAAGGAGTCAGAAAGTGGCTGAGCAGGTTAGAGGGGAAGAAAGAGACCCAGCCAGAGACCATATCCCTGCTCTAAGAAAATGCTCCAGGTATAAACACAGAGATGAGTACTCTTGTTCTGTGTGATTCTGAGTTCGGGTGTGCAGCAATAAATGTGGAAGGGGAGTTGGTAATTAGACATGCACATAAGTCCGTGTAAGTCTACATACTATATGCACATTTGTACATGCAACATATTTATGCATGTATTATGTGTATACTTATGCACATATTTACATGGGTCTACACATATTATGTATTCATGTATATATGTAGCTAAATTTGCCAATGTAAATCTGGAATTCAGGACACATGAAAAAAGTCTAAGGCTGAAAAGAAGAAGACTTTTCTGGAAGAACATGTAACATTAGTTGATCAGAAGATGAGAGATGATCTGGGTGAACAAGATACCTAAGGAGAAGGTAGTGCAAGGGGGCTTCCAGCGGGAGCTTTAGAAGAGACTCATTAAACAGTGAAAAGCATGTTGCTGGAGGAAGCATCAATGTCAGACATTGAGGAGAACTTACGATGTGTGTTCTGAGCTGACACACACATGCGCGTGCATACAGCACAGCATGTTGTGTGAGGGAGCTGCACACACAGAACGCCTTACATAGAACTAGTCTCTATCCATAGACACTTTGTTAAAGGAACCACCGACTCCATGTATGTTTGTTTACGTTCCCGTGTACCCATAAGGAAGTCATTAGAAACAGGGGCTCATGTGAACCATTAACTTTGCACCTCCACAGGACAGCATAGCTGTCCTGCACTGACTGGTTTATGAGTGTGAAAACAACTTGTTAGTATCTTGCCTCTGAGCATTTTATAAATTCAATCTTTGTATAAGAAATTCATTTGTCTTTAACTTTTGATTTTCTCAGGAATAAAACCTCTCTGAACTAAATGCGAGCCAGTCCGCTCGTTTGGATAGCCAGAATGTTTCATATTTTCATCACATTTCACATTTTTCTCACACTATACTAAGAAACTATTTTTTTCTAGCCAGTACAGTTGATTCTTCTGCAAATGCATGCCTAGTTTGCAGGATACAAAGTTAGTTTAGAAAATTCTGTTTGCCCTTTCTGTGGTCGTAACTATGTAATGGCCAATACCATCACTCTTATTTTTCAGAAGGAGCTCTAGATGCCTGGGCAAATTAAATGGTTTGCACAGTGCCCAGGATACGCAATGCAACGTCAATCCCTTACTGGGCCCCTGTGGCACTTAACTGAGCCTGGCATGAATGAGATTCTGGACGCATGTAAGTAGAAGATAAGAGACAAGATGTTCATATCCAGATCACACAAACTCTTTCCTTTCCGATAGGTCTTCCTGTTCTGGAGGAATGTCTTGTTCACAGAAATCAGTTCAGAAAATCAGTGACAAATTTCATTAGCATCGAGACTGCTCATATCTTTGGGTTAATTCATCATGATGGAGTATCAGCTAGAATAGAACCTAGGTTCTTGCCTGTAGGGAAATGGATTCACCTTGTAAACTTAATAATTTGAAAATTACTGAAGACAGTGACATCATGGTGCCCTTGCCAGTCAAAGTGGGACCCTCCTAACAGGTTCTGCCCGGTACGACATGTCAGATAGCTGCTGAATCGTGCTGCGTGAAGTTTTCTTCAGTCAGCTACAATTTTAAGAAGAAATTAACATGTGATAGAAGGGTTATTTTTGATTTCACAGGTAATATTTAAATCGTGTAAATTTTTCTGAATGCTTGTGTTCATGGTAAAAGCAGTACTTGCAAATAAAATCCTTCACAGGTCAGTCTCTGAGTATCAAGTACAAGCAGAGAAAACGCCAACTCATCATGTGGAACAACAAACATGGATTCCTCCATCTTCACCAGAGCAAACTGGGCCCAAAATATGAGGGGTTATGGAGAGAAGAACCTGGCAGATCCAGGACGGCACAGAGTGCAATATATAGGAACACTGCATGACAGCGTGGCTCGGGTCAGCAGTAAAACCAAACAGATCCCCCAAGTGAAGTTGGAAGCAGATCCAGACAGACACACACATACACACACAACACACACACACACACACACACGCACAACACACACGCACATAAAGCGCACTCGTGGGCACGCACACGCACAACACACACACACACACACACACACACACATAAAGCACACTCGCGGGCACACACACACACACATACACACACACACACACACACACAACACACACGCACAACACACACACACACATAAAGCGCACTCGCGGGCACGCGCGCGCGGGCACGCACACACACACACACACACACACAAAATTTGCTAAGAAATTGCTAGAGAAAAATCAGCCAAGGTAGTTATGATGAACTTATTCTGCATTTATCACTGTGTTATTTTTTCCAAATAGACTGGTCAAATGCAGACTTATGCAGCAAAGTGTCAGATACACAAACGAGCCCAAATGTGAGCCTTTTTCTGCTCTTAGGGTTACTCTTTACTCTTCACTCACTCTGTCTTGGAATGACCTTGGAAAGTCATCAAATTCCAGTTTCACATACAACAAGATGCTTATGAGGTAATAGTTAAGATATGCTAATTTTTCACTTGTGCATATATTATTAAAAGGCATAGGAGTCACATCAATCATTTAGGTATTATACAACAAAACAAGGAACTTCCACACACCCCCAGCCCCTCCTTCACCATGAAGCATATTTTCCTTGGGTAGAACGTAAAGTTCTCAGTGAAAATACAAGCAAAGAGTCTAGTCCGTTAGTTTACTGTCTCTAAGACGTGTTCCCTTCATGCCTACACCTGAGTGCAACACATGCTAGCAGCAAAGCCCGTGGTGGAACAGGTCTATTGAGAATACCAACAGCCAGTGCGCTTATACCAGAGATCCCACATCCAGAGAAAAGTCTGTGCGGAGCGTTTTGAAGTTGAAAATCTTGCTGTAGGGTTGCTATAAATTGGGTGCTGTGTTCGCCTGCCCATGCCTATCTCAGCATGACAGTATTCGGACGTTAGGACAATTAAGATTAGATGAGGGCATTCCGATCTGATCAGGAGAGAAGCCACAAAACATATTCTCTCCCCACCCCTCTCTCTCTCACACACACACCATATTCTCTCTGTCATTTCTTACCACTCTCTGTCTCTTTCTTTTTATTTCTTTCCCACATTCTCTCCCCATCTATGTCCTTTTCCTCTTTCCTCTTTTTGGATGCCCTCTGTCTCTTCTTTATCTTTTCTCTATCATCTCCCTTCTCTTTCCCATCTCCATCCTCTCTCCTTTCAGATTCAGAGAGAGGCCTTACCAGGGCACAGTGAAATCCTTTCTTTAATCCAAAAGAAGCTGCTTCAGAATCAAGCCTTCTTGACGCCCGGCCTTAGATTTCCAGCCCCTGCAGCGGTTGCTGAACTGCCCACTGTTTACAGCAGCAGTTCCCTTAAAACACAATTTCTACATCTCCCCACTTTTGAAACAATTTCCCAAATGAGTTACAAATCCTTAACAGAGCTCAATTTTTCTCTTTAAATAGGAACCACATTGCTGTAGTGGTGTGGATGGCCCAGAAGGAAGCAATGCATACCTTCTAACAAAGAGAATGTTTAAAACAGGATTTAATGTGGCCGGGAAACTTGATTTAGACATGTCTTACAGGCAACATTGAACAAGTCTAAAGCAATGGAGGCTTATAGAGAGTAACAGATGCAACAGGGAGTTCAAAACTCCAGCCAGCTATGAGGGATAATGAATTCCATCTTCTGGGTAAGTGTGCTGTGTGCTGATGTCCAGTTCCTTGCCAGAGGCCTTAATTATGGTGAAGTAGATCACTCCCTCACCACCTTCCCCAGTGGAAATCTGGGCATTTGAACAAACAAGGCTATAAAAATCAAGGCATCTTTCACAATAACCGTCAAGGTCAGCCCACTCCTTGATCTGAGTATCCCGGCCCGCTGCTAGTCTAGCGACAGCCCTGGGTGGCCGGTGGCCGCTCTCATCACCCTTTCCTGGCTTTACAGTGCTTTCTTCATTGATCAGTATGTGAGCAGCACACCACATCTGGACAGGTAACGTCCTGCTGCCTATGATTCTGACATTGCATCAATGTGTTGAAGCAGCCATGTTCCCTATGACTCACGAGGGAAAACTGGAACAGTGTCCACTGTTTCTGCTCTATTAAGCACATGGCATCCCACAGGCTTAGCTAACTCTCTGACCTTGTCTAACTGCTTGCTTAGCTTCGAGCTGCTGAGTTCTCCTAAGTGTCTGCTTGCCCTTAATTTTCAAATATCAAGTCTAGGTGGAAGCTCTGCAGATGCAGATATCTATGCCTATATCTATACCTATATCTATACCTATACCTATATCTATATCTATACCTATATCTATACCTATACCTATACCTGTATCTATACCTATATCTATACCTATACCTGTATCTATACCTATACCTATACCTATACCCATATCTATATCTATATCTATATCTATATCTATATCTATATCTATATCTATATCTATATCTATATCTATATCTATATCTATATCTATACCTATACCTATACCTATACGTATACCTATACCTATACCTATACCTATACCTATATCTATATCTATATCTATACCTATACCTATACCTATATCTATCTACATCTCTCTCTCCATATATATACACACACACACACACATGCATATATATATATATGCATATATATATATATGCATGTGTGTGCATATATATCCTCTGGGTTTGTATGCACTTTGTTTTCTGGTTCCTAGAGCTTTCAGTTATATTTGAGTGTGTATGTGCTTGTGTGTGTGTGTATGTGTGTGTGTATGTGTGTGTATGCATGTATATGTGTGTATGAATGTGTGTATGTCTGTGTATGTATGTGTGTGCATATATGTGTGTATATGTGTGTATATGAATGTGTATATGTCTGTGTGTGTATGTATGCACGTAAGTGTATATGTCTGTGTGTATGTATGTGTGTGCATGTATGTGTGTATGTCTGTGTGTGTCTGTGTGTGTTTGTGTGTGTATGTGCCACATTCTTTATTCCCATTGTGTGGGTCCTGGGGATTGGACTAATGTTTTCCAGTTTGATGTCTACTTACCCGCTTGGCTGTCACACTGGCCCTGTTCTCAATTTTAAGATGGTTCTGTTTGGAGAGAAAGCAGACAAACTAAGGAAGCCTCATTTGAAGACGATTTCTCTCCAAGCCCGCCTAGAGTGAGATTTTGCACTATCCAGGTAGGAGAAAACATCCCAAACCCTCCCCAGGTCACTCACTCCTAGCTCCTGACAAAGCTTCACAGTTGCAGACCCAGTCTTGGAGATGTCCTGTCTTCTCCTGACATTTGACTTTGGAATCTTTCAGCATCTGCATGTCCTGGGCTTTGGGAACCTTCTCTCTGCAGTCTATGCTGACTCCACTTTCCTTCAAGTGTTTCTCTGCTTCTAATTAAATTGAAGCTGATGGGTATGAGGCCATGGTGTACAGCAGCTACTCATCCATAAACACAGAGAGAAAAGGGTCAACTGGGAGGTTTACAGTAAATGAGTCTCTCAGTTAGAAGGAAAAAAAAGCACGTTCTGTACTTCTGCTGTACTAGTAGAACTGGAAAGTGTCTATCAGAATCACATTTAACAGTTCTTCCTATTAAGATAATGTAGTGGGATGAAAAGAAGGGTAAGTGTACAGAGATTTTATAGAGGCTCCATATTGGGCTTCCTAGGATTGCCCCTGACATTCAGGTGGCCAATACTGGATATAGCTATGTTTCCATGGACGGAAGTTGGGGCCGGACTGTAGAGAGTACAGCTCTGTGCATTGGGGACGTTGTATCCGGGCGCCTTCCTGGTACAGCTGTCCTTGGCTGCTGTGTGTTAAACAACAGAGAACTCTTATGATGGATCAAAGCCTCTGAGAACTGTGTGCTAAAAAGAAGTCCTCCATTGACTTTTTTCTGCTGGCATGTGTTCTCTTGGGGGCAAGAAAGTGAGCAGCATATTTACCAACACTTCTTTGACATAGCCTTGCTTTCTCTGTCTAAAGCTTCCTTTTATCTCTGTAACATCCTTCTTCCCCTAAATGGTCTGTTGAAATATTTTATTTTATTCTAGATTCATCCGATCCTCTACAGATGCGTGGCTCAAGAGGAAGTCCTCAAATTAAGGACCTGGAACAAATTGTGTAAATCAAGACATCTTAAATTGTATTGTTCTAATTGCTAAGAAATCTACTTGGGAAAAAATGAAGGACTCTGTTGTCATGCTCATATTTAAGACTCTGAGTGGACTACTTTTCTCTGCCATAAAGGCTTTTGAAATGCACTACAACCACAGAATCCGCCCTGGCTTTTCTTTTCAGTGAATATCCCTTAGCTTGATCCATATGCAAAGAAGTTTTGAAAGTACTCCTTCAGGGTGAATCCACAATGTGAACTCAGGGAGTATGCATGTAGCATTGTGTTCAGGGAAAGGTGGGGGCGCCCTTGACTTTGGGTAGCTATAGGGTCATTCCACAGGCCAGAGAGTAGATGATAAGGATGTGTCTCTGGACATCAATAAAGGAGATAACAGAATTCAGGGTCGCAGGGGTGAAAAGAATCTCTGCTTGACAATTGAGGGAATCATTTGTAGAATTCAGAGTGGTTAAACATTTCAGTGATCAACCCACCCACCTGCATCAAATTGTTTCCTTTGAATTGATGGCCTGAAAACATAAACTATGGTCTGAGGGGATAGCTCAGCTGTTGAAATGGCTACTACACAAGCGTAAGGACCTGAGTTTGAATCTCTTACACCCATGTGAAGCCCTATCTCTGGGTATGTTTGTGCACGTGAGCACAAGGAGCACAAGAGAACTCTTGGACCTCATTGGCCATTGGCCCAGTGGAACAGATGAGCTGCAGGTGAAGTGAGAGGATCTGTCTGAAAATATAAGGTGGTTATCAGTTAAGTAAGACCCAGTGTGGACCTCTGGCCCACGTGTGTACATGTAGACATGTAAGCCCTCATGTGCGCTTGCTTGCCCACACACAATAAATACAAAATGTCCGTTCCCCTTAGTTCTTTATCTCCCCTTTACCTTGTCTAGTTATGACATTGTTTAAAATTAAAGACTGCCACACACTAGGCTTTGCAATTCCCTGAGTTTAAAGTTTCAAGAATGGCTGTCTGGGAGGAAGGAGAGCCATGCACTCACAGAGGGACTATGAGAGGTGGCTCTGGAAGTTCCCGGCTGGCTTCCCTTGGTGTGTGCTGAGTTTCAAGTGTCAAAGTGATGCATTCACAGATGAAGACATCTGGGGGGCTATTAGAAATCAGGAGAGATTTTGGAAAGAAACCTAAATTGGAAAAATCAAAGTTTTTGAAGTGGTTTCATAAAAATAATAGATTTCTAGCTGGGGGAGACAAAAACTTTTTTTATTTTATTTTAGAATTGTGGTTAATCCTGCTAATTTGTCTGTTGCAATTTGTACAGTTTTAAAGTTTTTGATTTAATCATACTTGCACAGAACAACTCCCCCTCCTCCTCCTCCCCCCCTCTTTTGAATAGTCATTTTCATCTGTTCCCCCCACACACTCAGCTTTCTTCTGGGCCCTCAGGAGCCCAAGCTGCAGTGGTAATGATAGAAGCTGATGGGTGAAATGCCAGCCCTAATTAAAACCTTGATTGCTCTGTAATAAAAAAGCCTGCGTTTGATTTGGACAGCTCTGAGTTGTCGGGTGGAATGAATCAACAGTCTGCACTTTCATTTCAAAGTGTGAGGAATGTGAATGTGCATTATTTATATTGTATTTCATGACTATAATTAATTATGTGTCTGTGGAAATGATGTCCCCAAAGACAGTTGATTTTATGTTCAATCTGTATGTGCATTTGTAAAAACTAATTTGTTCTCATTAAAATTTTTAAGGGTTTGTTTGAGCTAAACTCATGAGGCTTTTCTTGGTCTGAAGCTCACAAAAATACAAAGAGACGCCTAATTTTGGGTTTTTTCCTTGTATACTGTTCCGTGCCTGCAGCATTGTACTAGATATTATTACACTGAATGTAGTCATGCTGTAAAAATAAAGAAAAGATCTAACTTTCTCCTCAGAAGAGCTTTATAACTTGTTTGGAAGACGGGAGCATAAAACAGATGAACACGCACTGTCTGAACTTACATTACCTATTACAAGGACAATGTGTTTATTCCATGAATTATTAAGCTGTAGGATGTTGATGAGGATTTCCTGTTAACCTATAAAAATGTGTAAGGTATTTGTTTGGGATTCTTTAAAAACTGTTCATCATTTCTTCCTGTTTGTGTGTAAAATATTTACCAAATATATAAAGTGCCACACTGCAGTTTAAAGCATTGTCTTTTGAGTCATATGCATCATTGCTGCTGTTTGTCAGTGAAGGCAGCGGTTTGTCTTTCCAACAGACGGGTAAGCATCAAGAGTGAAAATAACCTGTTGTTTCTCGTTCATTATGATCAAATGCATTCACCAATGCAGGGCATTCCTGCTGTTTTCACCTTTGCATCTGATACTAAATCCCTAGGCTCTCGTGGTCATGCAATATTATTGCTAACAGCACTGAATGTATAAAGCATACGGACATTTGAAGTAGAATTGCCTTCCGTAGGTTAAGAGTTATTTTCCTCTTCTGTTAGGATTCTTTTGTAGATTTTCAGTGTGTTGGTGTTGGTAAGAGTAGCCAATTTGTTTTATTTTATCCAATTTCAGAGATCACTACCCTCAGCAAGATGAAGCAATTATTTCTCTCTTTATTTGGTGTTTTTAGAGACCATTAAGATTATTTTGTCTGTGTTGTAAAACAAAGCAATTTTCTCTTCAAGGTGTTACTGAGTCTCATAACTGGGTTTTCATTAGAATGGATCCCATTCCTGAGGAGTCGTACCTCAGCAAGCCTGGCTTCACCTAGAACCTGGTCAAGAATCTGGAGAGAAGGCTAAGAGAGAATCTCTGAGGCCTTGAGCGCTGCCATAGATCCACATTCCTTTCATTATTCTACTAACTTAACGCTGGGTTTCAACTTAGAGAAACGTATAGGAAGCAGACAGGGGAAAGAACGAGAGCACAACACAGGCACCCACTCATTGTGTTTCCATTAGCAAACTGGCCACCAATAGGCTAAAATTAGATTGTCTATAGGGCACGATATAGAGAAGAAATGGGCGATCAGCTGCAGGGTGCTGGAGAACTCCACAGCCAAGGAAAAGTAACTTTCTTGAACCTTCAAAAGAGACCAAAGAATTAGCTATCTCCTAGGAAGAAAACAGAAGCCAGGCAGTACGGACACCAAAGGGAGACAACAACATTAAGTATGGCAGAGACGTCTGTATCAGCTTCCTAAGATGTACAACAGTGTTGACCTTCCGGTGGCACCAAAGGGAAGACAAAGGGTGGAGAGTGGTCAGTGGGGCGTGCTTGTAATCCAAGCCACTGGGATTTGCAGACACCGGGGTGGGAGGACTGGAGCCTCGACTGCATGGGAAGTTCCAGGGCAGGTACATGGAGAGCCTTTCTTGAAGAAGAAAGGAAGAGGAGGAGGAAGAGGCAAATGCTAGCAACAAGGTCCGGAGTAGGGTTGGACACAGCAAGTAACAGCAGTACAACGTAGTCTTTCATGAAAATCGCTCCAACTGCGTTTGTATTAGATGAACGGTAATTGAGAATTGTCAGAGTGACTGCTGTCATCATTGGTCTGTGGCTCAGTGTGCGAGGTCATTGGAGCTTTGAGTTTTCTTTCATGTGACTGAGATGCACAGTTTGATGCTAACAATCAGGGTCTCTCCCTCGTTAGGAGACGCGTGAATATTCCATGCTTTGAAAGTACTTGTCTGCCCTTGTTCTGTCTCATCTATTTCCTAACCTGTGTCATTCTCTGCTTATTTTTATATCATCTGTTTTTAAATATTTATTTTATTTTTATTTTATGTATGTAGGTGTTTGCCATCATGTAGGCCTACACAGCAAATGTGTGTGGGCCCATGGAACCC
Source organism: Cricetomys ansorgei (assembly GCA_026225945.1). Lineage (NCBI taxonomy): Eukaryota > Metazoa > Chordata > Mammalia > Rodentia > Nesomyidae > Cricetomys > Cricetomys ansorgei. The sequence goes on along the minus strand of JAMJFZ010000728.1, from coordinate 77,853 downwards.
AGCAGTGGGAGTCAGATCCCTTGGTAATGAAGTTACAGACACTTGGCAGCTGTCTTGTGGATGCTGGGGAAAGAATCCAGGTCCTCGGGAAGATCAGCCAGTGCTCTTAGCCACTGAGCTACCTCGCGATTTTTCAACTACTTTTATATAGGCAATTATTTCTGTATTTGATGTTTTCTGAGACTATTAGTTAAACAACTTACATTCTTAAAATAACCCAAATAACACATCTTAATATTTCTACAAGAAATAGAAGCATATCTATAATTAGAAATACATAAAATTTGTAAATAAAATAATAAAATTTGTAAAGTATAAATGCTGAAATCTCGCTTTTAAAATTTTATTATACTTTTTCATTTTACTACTTTTGAAACTCATTATCAGAATAGACATAGTGGGAAGATTATAGCAAATAATGGAACTTATCTGTTAATCATAAAGGGCAACGTTCAACATGGTGGCACGAATCTGTATTTCTAGCTGTTTCAGAGACTAAGGCAGAATGATAACCATTTCAAGGCCAGAAAATGTATACAACTCTATCAAAACAAGTTCATTATTATGATTCATTTGCTATTTCATGTGGTAATAAATCAGAGTTGGAAGTAGCAATATGAACTTGTAGTTAGCATATTATAGATAGAGGTGGTTACAGATAGCAATGGTGTGTGCATGTCTGTGTGTGTACAAATAAAACCACATGTATCTTTTTACTTTCCCAACTCAGAAGACTAAGTTTATTATTTTCCACAATATGAGGTAACTTACCATAAAAACAGTTAATCCCATTTTCCTTCTGCCAAATTCAGGTTTTGCAGGCTACAACAACAACGCACATTGACCACGCTGTTTCTAGGATGAACGTTAGACATCCTGATCTACTGCTCCATCCTGCCACTGTCTTGCTTGGCCAGACTATTCTCTAGCTCTGTATTCACTTTGCATTAATTCCAGTCTCTCTCCAAACCCTCTAAAGATTCCTACTCCAAGCCATGGATAGTGAGAATGATGTTCAGACTTAAGTGTGAGTCATTTTGTCTCACACAGTGATGGGCTCCAGTCAACACCTACAGCATTAGAAGCACAGTTACACGAATCTCTTTCCCATTCTGAGTTCTATGATGTCAGCCTTGGAAGCTCAAAATCAAACACCCAGGGAAAGTTTGCACTGTGGATGTTGGCAAGCTCTAGAAATGAGTCTTTGTTGAAAGCTGGTTCATCAGCCTCTCACTGCCACATTTTATTACGCCATTAGCTGGCTACTGATCCCCATCTCGTACCTCTCTGCCATCCACTTCCTTAGTCTTATATCTCTCCTCACCCTAATGTATTCCATGATGTCCTTTCCACAATACCTACTTTCCTAAAATTATATTGTAAGTATATTTGATTTTGAGAGAAGTTTTAGGTTCCTGCAAAAGTGAGTAGTGAGTTATTTTCATTACAAATGTATGTAATATTCCTAGCAAAAGGACTGGGAAAATTGTGCTGACCTAAGTAAGTGCAGAAATAAATGGTGTCAATAGTACTTAAGGCAAAAGAAACTGTACGTAAATTCTGTAGTCCGTTGATAACATTGCCTCCCAAGGTGGTATGGGTTAACTTTTCAGATTCCACTGTATTTGTGGGCTGGAACTGAATAATGTAGTGAACTAGAGATGGCTAGTGAGAATTAGATTTCTTACTACTGTGTGTATATCACAAGAAGATTAGACTAGAGCTATCTGTGTGGTAATAAATTAGACATGGAAGTACTAATGTGAACTTGTAGTGAGTCTATTATAGATAGAATTGGCTACATATAGAAATGGTGTATGCATGTCTGTGTGCGTGCAAATAAAACCTTATGTATCTTTTTGCTTTCTCAACTCAGAAGACCAAGCATTCACATGGATTGTGGATTCTCACTTAATTCTACACAAAGGCAAGCATAATGTCTTGGGAAAATTACATGCTATTAGTATTGGGCAAAAAATTTATAAAGTTGAGACATCTTCTGTTTTTAAAAACAGCATGATGTGGATAGGTCAAAGGGATATGCAGACCAACGGAAGGAGATTATAACTGCCACAGTGGGAGGATTCAGTACAAAAAATTCCAGTGGTGTTAGAGTATAACCCAAAGCACAGAACAAATATCCATATGCCCATGCTGTTATAAATGATTGAATAAGGAGAATAAACAATCTTTGCAGTAGATTTCTAAATAATTTATATAGAAACTGCTCTCAAGGAGGCAGAGGATAAGTATTTCTGAAAAGTGCAGAATAGAAATGACTGGCAGTTAATCACTATGCAGGGGACAATTTGCTTCCTAAGTCATAGACACAGTGAGTATCAGAAGAAGAGTTTCCTCTTGTGGACTCTGTTTACAACTTAAAACACATTAGAAATTTCAACAATGAAAAAGGAAGAGGGGAGGATTAGTCAGGTGCTTTTTGGGCAATCATGACTATTGTAGCTCATGTCTCAGCACAAAGTGTGTGGAAGACAGAAGCAGGGGGATCCCCAAAGCTCACTAGCCAGTCAATCTAGCCAAATTACTGAGATCCAGGTTCAGTGAGGGACCCTGCCTCATCAACCCAAGGTAGAGAGTTATTGAGAAAGATAACTGGCATTAACCAGGTCTCCACATGCATGTTCAAGCATTCATACCTCTCCTACACACACATGAACACACACAGGTCACATGTGCGTACATAGATCCCATGGAATGAGTCGTATAAATTAACTAATAGGATTTGATAAAAATCTGACTCTCATGCTTGATCATGATCCTCAACCAGCTAGAAATTAAGAATTATTTCAATTTGATAAAAACATCTCTAAAACCCTACATCTAAAAATATACTCAATAATGGAAACCAGAAAAATGGGCTAAAACGAACAAAGGACAAGGTGACTGAAGGAAATTAATCTCTATTTATATAGAACACTCCAAGGAATTTGTGGAAAATAAGCCTCTACAGCTAATAAAGGAATTCAGAATGACTGAAGGATACAAGGTCAGGAAACAAACATCAATCACACTTCTGTGTTCCAGTAAAGAATATGTGAACAACAAAATAGAAGGCACAACGTACTTGGCAACCAAGGAAAGTGAAACACTGAAGGATTTTCTACCAAAATGTGTGACTGTGTATAATGGAAACTATAGGAAAAGTATTGAAAGAAATTAAGCAACATCTTTATAAATTGAGAGACGCATACATATTGTGTGACTCAACAGATTTGTCCTTTTATCCCCTTCAATGTAATCAAATAGTAAAGGTATCCACCGTTCCAAAATGATCAATAGTGGTCAGTATACTTCCTGCCAATACCTCTTCAGGCTATTTTATAGATATTGACAAGATTGTCTTGCCATTAGAAATCTAAAATAATCTCAACCAAATGAAAACAGAGAAATCCCCCTGTCAGGACCCACCATACCAACCAACACCCTGTGCCACTGGATGAGAGGGCAGGAACTGACTGAGAGAATGGGGCAGGCTCTAGACAAAGCTTCGCATAAACATGCTCCACTGAGTTTAGAGAAACTCAAACCATAATTCTATGCAGGCAGGATATCTTTTTTTCAGCAAATGATGCTGAAGCAAGTGGATATTGGGGTCGTGGTGGTGGGGGATGAAGCCAAACCAAAAACCAACAGGAGATAAAAGTTAACTAAAAAGGGGTTGTAAAACATGATGCTGTAAGACTTTTAGATACAAGACACACGTCTCAAAGCTCTAGGGTTAAACCAAAACCCTGTAGAGGTGAAAGACTGGCAAAGAGAATATCTTAAGTAAAAGTATTTTGATGCCTATTCATGTGACTAATAAAAAATTGATTACAAATAAGAAGAAAATATTTGTACCCCATGTCTGATAAAGCACTAGTAGGCGGAAGATATAAATATGCTATTACTTACGAGTGAATGATCGATTTTCCCCCGGTTACAAAACGGGCATAAGTCATGAGCGGACACTGATAATCTGCACAGATGGAAAGTGTTCGCACTCCTTTCTATCAGGGAAAGTTGAATTAATTAAAGTTGAATTCCACAGTGAGATATTAGGGTGGAGAATTTGGAATACATTATAGCATTTAATGTTGGTCAATTCTTACCCATTGCTGGTAAGGATGTAAAATGGCCTAGCCGCTTTGCTCGTCTGTTTGACGCATGCAACTACCACGCCGTCCGGCAGGTAGCCGTTACACAGTCATCTTAATGCATCTAAACACCATAGTCACACACATACTCAGGAACACATTTAATGGCTTCTTCATTTGTGATGATCAAAGCTATGAATCAGCTCAGATGTCCTTCAGCAAGTGAGCAATTTAAAGAGCTGTGGTGGGCGAGGGATACAGCTCAGGTAACTTACCAGCAGGCACACAGCCCTGGGTTTAATTCAAGAGCTGCAGAAAATAAACATGAATCTTAAAGTAACTGGAGAAATGACACACTACGTCCAGCAAGACGACACCTCCGGAATCTCCCCACATAGCACCAGAAAGTAGGGACCAAGTTTTCAAATGCCTGAGCCTATGGGGGTGTTCTTTTTCAGACCACCTCGACTATATTTGTTATGGAATGCTAGTATTGCAGGTAAACTGAGTTAAATGAACAGAGGATCTGTTTTATGGTTTTCTTAGAGTTGCTTACAAATCCTGTTATGTTAATCAATTTAAAAGTCTTCATCTTTTTCATAATATAATTCCCACCAACCTGTGGCTATGGGAGATCTCTATCTTCTGGTGTTTTCTTAAATTTCTTTCTTCAGTATTTGAAAGTTTCATTGTATAGGTCTTCTATTTCGTTAGTTACGTTTATTCTACAATGTTTCTTTTGAGGCTACTGTGAACGGAAATGTTTATCTGATTCCTTTCCCAATCTGGTTGTCTTCAGTTTATTGGAGTATTTGTCAGCCTGCCACATTGCTGAAAGTGTTTCTCCATGTATAGAATCATGTATTCATTAAATAGGGATAATTTTACATCTCCATTCTTGGTTTGTATCCTGTTTATTTCCTTCTCTTATCTTATTGCTCTAGTTAGGACTCCAAGCGCTATCTACAGTGCTTGTTCCTGAACATAGTGAGTATGCTTTGAGTTTTCTCCATCTAAGATAATAATATTGGCCATTGGGCTGTCATAAAGACCCTTTATTATGTTATATGTTTCTGCCAACCCTAGCCAGAGTTTTCTATCATGAAGAGATGATGAATTTTGTCAAAGGCCTTTTCTATGTCAATTGAAGCAATCCTGTGATTTCTGATTTTGAGTCCACTTATGTAGACATTCATTGATTTACTTATATTGAACCACCCTTGAAATCCTTAAAATAAAGCAAACTTGGTCTTAGTGAATGGTCTTCACATATGTGCTGAAATCAATTTGCAAATATTTTATTAAGAATTCCTTCATCTATTTCTTCAGGAAATTGGCCTCTAGTTCTTTTTTGCTGTGAAGTTATCTGGATTTGGTGTCTGGGTAATAGTGACCTAGAAAAGAGAGTTTAGATGTGTTCATGTCTTTTCCTATTTTATGCAATAATTTGAGGAGTATTGGTGTTAATTCTTTAAGGAACTGGTAAAAGTCTGCACTGAATCCATCTGAAAGGTTAATATTTAGTTGGGATATTTTTAATTCAGCTTCCATTTCATGTTATTATACATTTATGTAAATATTTACTTTATCTTGATTTAATTTTGGTAGGTCATTCACATCTAGAAATTAATCCATTTCTTTTAGACTTACTAATTTAGTAGAATATAAATTCCTAAGTTTGTACGTAAGGTTCTCTGGATTTCCTTAGAATGCATTGTAATGTTTATTATTTTACTTCTAATATTATTAATTTTGTCCTTCTGTCCCTTTATTTTGGAATATGTGATATATTTTAGAGAAGAGTCCCTGGGCTGCTGGGAGGAAGATGTATTCTCTGGTGTTTGGATGAAATCTTCTGTAGATGTTGTGTAGCTGCCTATTTGACACACTTACTCTATGCTCTTATTTAATCTGAGTGTTCCTTTATTAAGTTTTTGTACAGTTAATCTGTCTAATAATGAAAGTGTGATGCTGATGTTATTTACTATTAGTCTGTTGGGGTTAAATATATTATTTAAATCAGTTGACATTTGATTTATAAAACTAGGTCTGCATTTAGTGCATATTTATTTAGAATTATGATTTCCTTTTAATAGATGGCTCCCCTGATTAGTATGAACTCTGTCTTCTGATAAAGACTGACCTGAGGCCTGTCTTTTTATATATTGAATGACAATGCCTACTTGTTTTCTAACTTCATTTTCTTGGAATACTTTTTCAACCCCTTCTCACTAAAATAGTGTTTCTCCTTTGGCAGTAAGGTGTGATTCTTGGAGGCAGCAAGAAGAAGGATTCTGTTTTCTAACGCAGACTGGTAGCCCCTGTTTTTTGATGGATGAACTAAGACAACTGACATTCAGAGTTACTATTAGAAATTACATTATTTGATTAATTTTGTACAATTTGAGACCTTCTTAGTCATCTTTTGTGTAATAAGTGCCATAACACCATTCGTTTTCCCTTCTGAGTCTGTTGGTGATTATTCTTCCTCCAAGAATCTTCTATAAACTTTGTTTGTTGGTCATTATTTCCTTTGCCCTGTTATATTATGTTAAGTTGTGTCTTCACTTTCAATTTTGACAGCCAGTTTTGCTGGGTGCATTAGGCCGGGCTGACAATTTTGACCTTTCAGAGTTTGAAAGACATTACTCCAAGTCCTTCTTGTTTTCGAGGTTTAGACTGAAGACTTGGCCGTTATTCTTCTGAGCCCACATTTGTATGTGACTTGGGCTCTTCTATTTCAAGGCTTCTGATATACTTTGTCTGTTCTGGTATAGTCAGTATTTTTCATTGTTTTTCTATGAGACTTGCATCTGAATAGGCTTCTCTTTCACAACTTGAGAAATTTTATTCAATGACTTTATTAAAATATTTTCTATGCCTTTTGTATAAACTTCTCCTTTTCCTGGATTTTGATAGTTCTTGCATGCTATGCTTTTCAATTTTTAAAAATGTGTCATTGACCTTGACTGAAGGACCCTTGTCCTCTACTTCGCCTCCATGCTCTGATAGGGGTCTTCCACGTGGTCCTCTCTGTGGTTGAGGATTTCCATCGAACTTCCATTGACACATTTTACCTTGCATACGTGTAATCATTTCAGTTTGGGTTTTCATCCATATTTCTAACTCTTTAATAAATTCCATTTTATTATTGTGGGTTGTCTCCCTTATTTCATCGAGCTGTCTCTGTTCCCCTTGGAGTTAATTTTACCCACGTTTATAATCATAATCATTATTTTGAATCCTTCATCTGGAATTTCAGGTCCTTAGCTTGGAGTTAGTAATTTTGACATGCTACCAAAAGCAATCTACAAATTCAAAGCATTACTGATCAAAATTCTTAAGCAATTACTCACATAAATTGAAATGAAAACGATCTTCAGATTTATATATGAATATGAAATGATGGAGCCTTCATCACTTCTGATTTTATGCTAAAATTCAGAGTAAATTATTAGTAGTAAAGACAGCAAGGCACTGGGACATCGATCAACAGGATAAAGTTTAGGACCCAGGTATAAGTCCACACCCCGTCTGGTTTTTGATAAATATGTCAAAAATACACATTGGTGAAAACCCAACATCTATAATGAACGGTTTGAGAAAACTGGATATCTACATGTAAAGAAATGGAACTAGAGCTCCTTTCTGACTGCATACAAATCCATTCCTAATGGATCAAAACTGCCAACTTCGAACTCTGAAACTTCCAGAAGAATTGGGAGCACGTGACGTGGTTCAATACAGACCTGCCAGGCCATTTGTATCAGCAGGTGCAACGGTGAGAAGATGTGGGCTAACCAACTGCTGTCTTCATTAGGTTTTAGGACTGCTCCACAGGAAGGAGTTTAAATGAGCATGGTACTGTAATCGTGGTAAAAGTCCGTGGGCTTAAGGGAGAACCTATTGATGTTTTCTAATGGGTCATGTGTTTGAATAATTTTCTAACTATTTCTGCTTACATTCACAGATTTGTACTGCCCCCACCCTTGGTTAGAGAAGCTCTTTATGCAGTGGGTGGTGGCCAATGCAGAGACGCATAACCGTTCAAGTGCTTAGGAAAGTGTCTGTGGGTGTGCAATTATAGATGGGACATCTATCTCTCTCTCTCCATCCCAAATCTTAAGAAACACTGTGGAAAAGAAGACAGAAGGAATGTAAGCGTTGAAGGGGGGGAGGGGCACTGTGAAGTCTGTTCTCTGGATGTGACATGGCTGTTGGACATTCAAACTCACAGCAGGCAAGATAATGTTCCCAAGGCCAGCACATGATCAAGACAGTTAAAATGGGGTTCTGAGGCCTTGTAAGGCCTCTGAGGGCAAAATTTCTGAGGGCAAAACTGTAAACAAATAAATGTATTATAAAAGAATGGCATGAAGTTGAGAAGGAGACACAGTGGGAGGACCTGGAGGAAGTTGGAAAATAGATATTTGGGATGGATAAGATCAAGATATGTTTACAGATGTGTGGAATTGTCATGGATTGAATAAAAGTAAACTGCAAAAAGTTGATTTCCTTCCACCCTTCTGAATATACAGAGAGCTGCCCTGGAGTTTGTTCTCCGCCACTAGAGCACAGAAACATGTCTCGCCACTCGCCCATAGCTCCTGGACAGCGTTCATTCTGCTGCAGCAAAATCCACTGACTTTGAATCATTTATAATATCTTAAGTGGATATTAAGATATGCTCCCTCTTTGGATCTAAACCAGTACAATATCACTGTTCTTTCTGGAGCTGGTACTTGAAACAGTCACTAGTCTAAGTCATGACCACAGCCAATGCGCAAGCAGCTGAACTAGGCTTGGCAAAGCAGGGTGTGGGCATCACTGCTTTCCTCAGCACAATGCTGAGTATGCGTTCCCTCTTCTCTGGGATAACTTGGCAGCTGGTACTTGGAGTGTTCTCAGGCTTTGTAAGGCTTTTGTTAAGTCTCACACATCCTTACTGAACACCATGAAAGTTCTTATAGGCCCATGCGCTCCACTTCTGTTATGATTGTCAGTGTGTTCAGAATTGTTGACCATTGTATGGGTTAGAGGAAAAGGCTTTCAACCTTTATTCCAGTCTATCTTAGTTATTAGATCACATTAGCAACACTTACAGACACATGCACACACACTCACACAAATGTGTCACTTGTTCTTAGTAAACTTGTCAGGTAGATATTTTTTCCTCCATTTATAAGTATGAGAGTGAAAATTCTGAGGAAATTACTAAGCTAGTGAGCAAGGGAGTATGACTTGAATTCCAGGTACTCTGATGCCAAATGGAATGCCCTTCACCTGGCATTCACAGTTCCCCGAGTGAAACGCAGTCTTCTTCAGTGAAGTGCAAGCCCTCAGGGCATCCATTCAGGTGTGTTCAAGCCCCAGGGCACCATCAGGCGTGTTCAAGCTCTTAGGGTCACAGTTCCTAGCTCCTGTTCCCGCCGGAGCCCTTCAGTTTCAAGAGCATGGTCCTCAATGCTCAGAGTGCATCTCTTAGAGTCCAGTGTCTCCTGAACCTTGTTCTCTGTTGGCATCTGGACTTTGGAAGCGCTGTTTTAATGTGTTGCCCAAGACAGTGACTACTGGGGTAAGCACCTGAAAGACAGGGTCTGTTCTGAGCCTGTAAGAACCCTGCATGGGCTGACTGAGAGAGGGACAAGTGGATGGACCCAGGAGGGTTGTGACCTTGAGTGGAGAATGGGACACACTCATACCCTCTTGCTGACTAGCTGGATACATTTCTCAGAATTTCCGCTTCCACTTGTAAATGAAGGATACAAATATCTACAAATTTACTAAGAATAAGTGACATTTGGCAGAAAAATACAAAGTGTGCTGCTCCAAATACTGTGCGGAATGGTGATGCTTTTCTTCTTTTGTTTATTTGTTCAAAATTTGCCTCTTTGTTACTGCTATATTTGTATTCTTTCCTGGGAGTCAGAGGCATATCTGCTAATAATGTCATTCTCAAGAGGAAAGGCCAATCATTCTCCTTTTCATATGAGCTACATTCATTACATAAGCGTGTTTGTAGCAACTGAGGTGATGGTTTGTACTTATCTAAAACCAGCATGTTATAGGGAATAGAGTGGGAAGAACCCAGAGTCTGAGGAAGTACAACACTAGAGAATGTCCATCGTCCCCGGGGGCACTGTGCTCTTTGTGCTTTCTCTCCCCGGGCATCGCTCCCTGAGTGTATGCTGGTGGGAAGGTTTCTTCCCTCTCACATGGCTAAGATTCATGAAATAAATGTGTTAGAATAGACAGATTAAGAAGAAGAGCATACTACACCTTTAGTATACCTTTACAGAACAGGAGAGAAGTCATAAGTAAATGAAAATCTAATGAAAGAGAGATCTCTGTGGAGTTCTGCTTGATGAAATTGTTGCTGGATGTAGATAAGGCTGTATGAAAGGAATCCCATGGTTGACAGAGCAGAAAGGAAAGGACCTCCACCCATGAAAGTCTGGACCCCCAAACAGAACAACCACAGCTCAGTTCTGCCTCTGCAACCCAACAATGGGTACATTAAATGGTACATTTAATCAACCAATGCCAAAAGATACATTCATTTGCACATCAGGAAAGCATGGTGGGACTGGAATGAACATATTACAAAAGGGATTTATTAGATTGGACACCATGTAGGCTGGATAGTTCAGCGACGATAGTCTTTGCACTGGAGAGTCTGAGGAACAGTGGGTGTTCACTTCACAAGCCTGGATGCTTCAGCAGTCCTAGTTTGGAAATAAAAGCCACTGGAAAACAAACCTCCATCTATGTTGGGAGGCTAAAGAGGCTGGGTTCTGATGTTCGTGAGCGACAGCAGCGTTAGCAGCAACAGTGTGGATCCACTCACCAGCAAGAGAGAAGGCAGGCAGGCCAATGAGCACTGCATTTTTATACATCCTTTTAATCTAGGCTGCCGTGGGAAATGCTGTAATGTGTCGTTTTATTACACTCACCTAACATTTTCAGGGTTGCAGATTTAGATGGTGATTTCTATTCTAATTTATAACTTCATTAGTTTTAATAGTATACATATGTACATGTGATTTTCTTTTCTTTTTCCTAAATTAGTTCGTCCTAATGTGTCACATCATTTCCTGCTGTGGTGTCTTCTTCATACCCTTTGGGGGTTTGGCTTGTTAAATACTCTCAGGGTTTGTTTGTGTTCACATTTTCACTGGAGGCTCACAACCTTCCTGCGAGGAGTTTGGCTGTGTCAGCAGCAGATGCTTATACTGGCTGTGTTTGTGCACTCTCATCTTTTATTCATGAGTCTGTTTTGTGAAAGCTGTGTTTGAACCTTCAGTATTCTGTAGAACTTTCTGTAACATATCTGGACAAAATGCTTTCTCCAGAGAAGGAGGTTGCCTATGGCTCTGTCTCCTGTCATTTTTAGCAGTAAAACTTGTTAAGCTTAGTACACTTCAGACTTATCTCCCTCACTTTTATTTCCTTGACTACTGCTATGCTGTCCTGACCTTTAACCGTTATATCCTTACATTTTTGGTGCAGTTAAATCATAATATATTAATGATGAAATATTACATTTTTCTTTCTGACTGGCATTGTGGTAGAATATAGGCACATATAAAAAAGCCTGTGATAGAGCATGGAATAAAATTTAAAGCAGGGATGGATAATCAATAACAGAGCTAAGCCTAAGAAAGTAGGCTGTGGGCTAGGGTGGGGACACTTCACATGGGTTATCTCTTACCTCAGAGAGGAATGAGGAGAAACAGCATGAAGTAGAATTTTAAATAAGCATGTTACCCTGGTCACAAATAACTTATTCCAATCAGGTTTAATCCTGTTATTGCAAATCATGTCATTATTCTCGTGCTCCAGTAAGTCCTTAAATGCAGTTTCAGGCATGATTTCATTTATCAGGTCAGTCTAATGCCCCTAATATGATATAAAACAATTTTAGGTATGTGGACATTTAAAGAAAATGCTCCTGCTCAGAATTTGATTTTGTTTCCCGTAACTAGGTTAGAGGCAGACATGAAGGAGGCAGTTGACGTGGGGGGCTAGTGGGGAGCCGGCAAGGGGTGACCCAGACTTTCTCTGAGCCTCAGCTTTCCTCTCCAGAGTAGAAAAAAATCTAAATCTCTTCCCACAGTTTTGATTAGAGCAAAAATAATGCAAAATGGCAGCCACACTGATTTGAAATTTAGTATCAGTCCATTCCACACTGCTGCATAAGGCTGTCAGTGTGTATCCGTTTGATTTCAAATGATTTTATTAGATTAATGAATTAAGAAAATTAACCTGCCTACCAGCTGCACACATGGACGCCTTTTCTGTCCCTATATGGAAATCCCTCATGTCCCTCATTACATGGCACCCCGCTGCCCAGGACAGTTCCAGCCATACTGAACTTTCCTGGGCAATGCTCAGCAGGCTAGCTCTGTACAGTATTTACTTGTATATTACCTTTGCTTGTATCATGAATTGGATCTAAAGGGCCTCTTAGAAGACCACACACTGAAATCTCTGTCACGGTGCTGGGGAGGTGTTCATGGAAATGTTGGCAAGGGGCTTTGCTGTATGTAGGTCATAGGTCACTGGGGACATGCCCTAGTTGGCTGATCTCATCTCCTGTCCCTCCATATCTTCTTCGGCCATGAGCTGAATGATTTTGATTCCTTATCTGCTCCTGTTGTGATGGGGTCCCTGCACACAACAATGGAGCAAGGCAGGAGCCAGGAACCAAAGCAAATCTTTCCTCTGTTTAAGTTGCTCTCCATGTTGAGAGACATAGCCTTGCTTCTTTGCTTTTCACTATTCCTCTTCTTTCTTGTTCCAACCAAGACTCTGCTTGTAGAAACATTCCTCCATCATCCTGCAAGAGGATTCTGTCCCCACCCCGTCACTAAGGTACTGATTCATAAGCATTTATATCATTTTCCCATCTGTGGTTATGGAGTCCAGAGAATTGGTTATACAGATTGTCTTTAGAGTTACTATTGTGATAAAACACCATGACCAAAGACCAAAGCAAGGTGGGAGGAAGGGAAGTCAGGGAAGGACCTGAAACAGGGCAGGAGCCTGGAGGCGGGAGCTGATGCAGAGGCCATGGAAGAGTGCTGCTTGCTGCATTGCTCCCCATAGCTTGCTCAGTCTGCTTTTTTATAGAACCCAGAAACCACCAGCCCAGGGATGGCCCCTGCCAAAGTGGCTTGGGGCCCACCCACAATGAGTTGAGACCTCCCCCATAAGTCACCAATTAAGAAAATGCCTTAAAGACTTGTCTATAACATGATCTTATGGAGACATTGTCTTACTTGAGGCTTCCTCCTCTCTGCTTACGCTAGCTTGTATCCAAGTTGACACAAAACTAGCCAGTACACAGATAGCTTTTCCCTTGGCTCCTAGTGTGCACACTCCTAGAGACTGAGGTATGGATCTCATCTGTCTTGGCTGCTGGTGAAGATACCCCAGAGCAGCTGCTAGTGTCTCACGTACCGACAGAGCATCCAAAAGCACCCAAGTCTCAAATGAGTAGAAACTATTTACTGTGGTTATATATTGAGGATGCCAAAAAGTATTCACGCTCATGGGCATTTAATTACATTTTCACATGCATGTTTCTGGGTATGAGTGCACGTGCACATACATGTGCATGCATGTGGAGGCCATGCATGGGTATCAGGTGTTATTCTTTGATTGTGTTTTTTCCTTGCATTCTGAGATAGGGTCTTTTCCTGAACCTGGAGCTTTTCTATTCAGCTAGACTGCTTGGTTGGCAAGCCTTAGGGAACCACCTGTGTCTACCTTCCCTGTGCTGGCACTGCAGGTATGCTCTGTCTGCCATGTAAATTTTACACGGTGGCTGGGATCCAAGTCAGGTCCTCATGCTGATGAGGCAAGTACCGTATTGAGCGATTCATCTCCACAGCTCTAGACTACATTTGGGTTTTACTTTACCATAGCCCCAGACTTTCAGAAAAGACAAATGACATCCTTATTTTAGATTCAAATTTGGATGCTTCAAGTGTCAGAGACCCTACCATGCTGTCCTTTTTCTGACAACTCCATTGGCAGCTTGGTTGCTTGTCACAGCACTCTTGAAAATCAGCCTTAAGCTTTGACAGACCAGCGTTTTCAGCTACTGATTTTAGCATATTTTCTGAAACAAATAAGCTTAATCTTCCCTGGCTTCACCGTTACCTTAGAATCCTGAATTCAGAGTGTGTCTCAGGAACTGATAGTAAGACAATGTCTGAGTGACAGCGAACATACACACGGCAGCTCTCTCGAGCGCAAAAGCCATAGGACAAGTGAGGGTGTCTTGTGGGAGATAACAGAATTCTTGTAAGCAGGTCAATACTAGATTCTTTAATAACACATTGCATTGCAGAGTATTTTCATGGATGTGCAAAACCCACTTATAATTTCCCAGCGTCTCATATGTAGTTAAGTGCCAGTAGTTCACTTCTGATGCACATTAAGGATTGAGGTGCCAAGCAGCCAGATAGCTAGCCTTGGGTCATTTAGAGAACACTCTCAAAGTTTATGTCCTGTGTTATTTCATCAGTGAAGTCAAGTTTGTGACATAACTCTGGTATACATATGTCTGTCCTTCAGAAATCTAAGTAGCATGGAGGTATTTAGAGTGTTTGGGAGAGTCAGATCAACATGGCCAATAATACGAAATCCCTACTGGGTGTAAAAATATCTATGTCCTTCAAGAACTGTGCACAATTTCACCCTCAGGGACATACTGCCTTGGCATCTTGTCTCATTGACTCATCAAAAATCTTATGTATCACGGACTTGCTTCTCACATATTTTCTCTATCTATCACCTTTTGGCAAATTCTGATGGCAAATCATCACTAATAATACTATTTTGTACATTAAATTTCTATTTTCCAACCCTTACCCCAACCAGAATCGCCTTACCTGTCTAAGTTGTCGTATGCAACTGAGCATTCATTTAGAGGAGGGAAATACACTAGACTAGTGAACAGAGGAGGAGTCTGCTGTGTGGGAAGTGTAAGCCAGAGCTCCCAAAGCAGTGGTTCTCAACCTGTGGGTCGTGACTTCTTTGGGGGTCCAATGGCCCTTTCACAGGGGTCACCTAAGAACATCTGCATATCAGATATTTACTTTACAATTCACAGCAGTTGCAAAGCTACCGTTATGAAGTAGCAACAAAATCATTTTGTGGTTGGAGGTCTCCACAACATGAGGACTGTATTAAGGGGTTGCAGCATTAGGAAGGTTGAGAACCACTGCTCTAGAGGGATGAGCACTCCAGTTTTTGCCTTTGCCACACACAAGCATTCACACTTTCTGGTATTAATGAAGACTTCCCTGACCTGTGAAGCCCTCCTAGGGATTAGCCATCTCCAGATGTTTGGCATGTCTAGTTTCTCCCCAACTCTTCAAAACAAGAGGTGGTGAGAAAAGTGGAAAGGCAAAGGGGTCATGTGACATGAGAGCAGAAGGGCCAATGGGTTGATGGCCACAGGAAAAGGGGTTGGAGGGATCAATAGAGCCGCAGGGGAAGAGAAGGCGTAGGAGACGAAGGGTGGGGCACAGGGTGAGCAGGGGTGGGAAGAAGAGGGAGAGAAATGACGAAAAGAAATTTCATTTGAAAGATATGAAGAAGCCCAATTCTCTTTGCTTTAATAAAATTTTTAATTCTTTGACAATATAATCATGTCTACAGTACATTGTAATTACTCTTTGGCCCCATCTTTCTTCTCTCTCTCCCATTATTGTCCTCCCTTCTTCCTCCTCACCCCTCCCTTTGCCAGGTTCATGACTTTTCCTTTTGTTTTGTGACAAAAACGTTACTCTTGAAAAATATTTTGGATATATTTCAATTAATTTTTCTTATAAGGTATAAAAATCTGCATTAAACTTGTTGCTTGTGTTGTTTTAGTCTCTATAAATATGTATAGGAATACAGAGTTCATATCATTTGTTTTTCTGGAATAATCCTTGTGGTGCACTAACATATACTGATCTTCTATTGTTACAACTTCATCACTTCTTGTGACACAGGAATTAACCACATGTGCTCCAGGTCCAGGTGAGCATGGCTAAACCTGTCCTGTGGCTTATCATGGGCTGTGTGACCTTGGTCAAGTTATTTAACTCTTCTACATGACCCAGTTTTCACATATATATGAGGAAATCATGTCACAACAATAACTTACATGCTAGAGACGTTAAAAATCATGATGGACTTAGGATACCACCTACATACAAAAATCAATTGTTTTTCACTAGAATTTTTATGTGTACTTCTTCAGCATTTTTAGAAAATTTAGCATATTTATGTCAAAATCAAACTCAAATATTATATTATATATACATTATAACTGATGCAACCAACATTTTGAAAGCAAAGCTGTAGCATAAGCACTAAATGGCAGGCACTCTGAGTTTCTTTTCTTCCTCTTCACTTTAAGCAATTCACTGTCCACAGTTCATTGACAACTGCTGCAGTTGGGGTGCAGTCAATCACTGGGTTCACTAGGTGTTGATGGAGCATTGGAGCTTGACAGACGCCTGAGGTTTCGGGTGCAGTCCTACTGGAGCCTTGCAAAGCAGATGGATGTTTACACCATGAGAAAGGTAGGGTGGGTTGTACTCAGCCCATCTGCTGAGAAATGGGGTAGCCAGCTTTCACTGTACCATCCCCCTGTGCTGAGGCATTCCTAGACTCTGCAGTTAATCTTAAAGAGTGGTTGCAGTTTAGGGCTTTTGCAGTTGGAAACAGAACATTCCCTGAGAGGTTTAACCTATGTGTGCATTGCGTCTCACCTTGTCAGTGTTCTGGAGATTGCATTTTCAGAGTCAGGGCAGCTGTTCAACATCGTGTATGGGAATCATGGTATCTTCCTATCAGTTCCTTCCGCAACAGCAAGTCTGTGCTGTTTTGGTCTTAAAGAGACAGGTTGCATGCTCAGAAGAAGGCAGCCTTTGCTTCCATTTGGGAGATTTTACAAACGAGGGCAAATACCCCTTTATCCACTGTAAGACCCTTTGGGTGGGATTAGACCAGGTGCCATGCCCTCGCTAGAGGCGTGGACACGAGGGAGAATGACTGATGTACTTGCTCTCTACATTGCAGATATTTGCTGCTGGGTTAGGGTACAAGTAAAAAAGGGGATCTCTCTTGGGGGTGTCTAACACTGTGCCCCTTTCTAGAAATGAATGGAAGAACAAAATTTAACATACGTAAACTCACGAATAATAAAACAAGTGGAGAACAAAAGCATTTCATGAACAGTATCTAAATTTTATTTGCTTAATAGAAATGCAAATGTCTTATCTTAGTAAACTTTATACAATTTACATTTCAGGGTAGAAAATAGCCATATTACTGTAAACTCTGTAAACCAGAATTTAGACTACTGTTCACAGCCAGGTAGAGAAGTTCAACAAGCCTTCTGACTTGATTCACTGCACAGATTCCAGCATCTTTCTCCATGATGTCTTACCCTCCAGCCTTGAAGTGCAAAACTTCCAGTTGTTTCCAACATCTCCCGCACATTTTATTGCCCATATTCAACTTCCGAACTGCACTTCCTCAGACGACATAGATAATGCTCGGTGCCGTCACGTCTTATTAAGAACTAATGGAGCTCTTCCAGACGTAATTTTAGGATTTGGTGGCTGTCTACGTTTCCTTGTATCAGCATTGGCTTCTGTCATCGCCAGCCCAGGTCATTTCTGTTTTATGGAACAGCAAGGTTGGTGTTGACATCGAACCCCTCCCCCCCAAGCCCCACACCCTGCCCCAGCAGCTTCTTTGAGACCCCAAGCACCACCTCCCAAGCATCTGCCCGGGTTAGGCTCCTCAAGATCAGAAACAAGTTCAAATCTCATCCTGCCTGATCAGGACTGCAGATGGGAAAGAAGGGGCACTGCTATCAAGAAGTTGCTTGCTTTTGACTTTGTTCCTTGTTGCTTCCAATTTTTGTTTAAGAGCATACTGTTTAAGAACATATTTCCTTTGGGGAATGAGTTCAGCACAATGAGGATAGTTAAGCACATTTTCAGGACTTTAAGCTTTTAAGTTTTCTGTCATGTATTGATTTGTTTCCTGTAACGTGACTTTTGTAAAATAGTGGGGGCCATAGGAGGATTTGAGTGGCAAGGGAGGGTTGGAGGGAGGGTGTCTGGGAGGTTTTGGAGAAAGGAATGAGAAGGAGGAAAGTAATACAATTCTACTTTAATCTCGAATGTGTGAAAACATTCTGAACCTTATGAAACTTTCTGTGAACTTCCTTTTCTTCTTATCTTCCTTCACCTGTTAGGTTGCAATAGAAGTCTACAGTTCATTGACATATTTCAAAATTGTTTCTTGGAATATGCAAATCAGAAGTTTTTGTGTGCTTTGTGAATACAAATTGCAAATCAATTAAGATATTTAAAGCAAGGAGAGAGTAAATCTTCTAAAGTACTGACTGAGTGACTTACAAACTTATTCACCTGCTGTGTTTACATCTTAGAGTAACACGTGATAGTCAGTGTGTTGTTTTAGACTAAAAGCCTTTATAACCCAAAAGGTGAAAATCAATCATTACACGTGTACCATTAATGCACTTCACATATTTTTGTGGCTTAACAGTTCATATTATTTTCCTTATGACTGTGATTTATTTCTTCCCTCCCTCCCTTTCTCCTTTTCTCCCTCCCTCCCTCCCCTTTCTTCCTTTCTTTCTTTCTTTCTTTCTTTCTTTCTTTCTTTCTTTCTTTCTTTCTTTCTTTCTTTCTTCCTTCCTTCCTTCCTTCCTTCCTTCCTTCCTTCCTTCCTTCCTTCCTTCCTTCCTTCCTTTCTTTCTTTCTTTCTTTCTTTCTTTCTTTCTTTCTTTCTTTCTTTCTTTCTTTCTTTCTTTCTTTCTTTCTTTCTTTCTTTCTTTCTTTCTTTCTTTCTGTTTTTGAGACCAGGTTTCTCTGTTGTAACTCTGGCTGTCCTGGTATTCACTCTGTAGACCAGGCCGGCCTTGAACTCACAAAGCTCCACCTGCCTCTGCCTCCCAAGTGCTGGGATTAAAGGCGTGCAACACCACTGCCCAGCTGTGATCGTGATTCCTTAAATTTACTCACAACTCCATTCTTACCAGCATGTGTTTGTTACTGATGTTAGATGAGTACTCTTGAGAGATTTTGAATTACATAAAAAAACCTCAGGAAAGATAAAAACTCACAAATCTTATTACACTAAATAGAAGTGGCTTCAAAAAATTAGTCTGATTCTTCATAAAATGCCAAAACAGTGTTCTCTCCTACATCAGTCAACTCGCCATGGTTACTGGGAAGAAAAACAGTCTTAGTTTTCCTGGCCTGTTTCCTACCACCCTTGAATAAGCAGCCTTGATGTTTGGCTTTTCTGAAAGCTCCATGCTTGTATGCTCTGACAAACCACTTCGGTATAGAAGGGAACACTAACCTTGGCAGACATTCCCTCACATTCAGGACGGATAGTGGAGTGCCTCCTGCTTTCCTCAGGTAACAGGTACAGATATTTCTGGTCCACTGGATTCAGTTAGGAGTGTGAATGCTGCTGCTGCTCAGGTCCCTTGGAAACATTAACTAAGTCGAAAATGGCTGCTTCTAAAGACAGAGATGAGTCTGAGTATCTGTGAATCCCAGCAGAGACAGAGAAGCATCTATACAATCATCTCAGTGTCTGGAAACTTCAGCAAGAGAGTATAAAGCTTTGGGCATTATTTCTATAAAGAGCATTCTGGTAAGCCGCAATAGTTATGAAACAGCTAACAACATCCTTTTTCGCAGACAATAATAGGAATTCATACATGTACTTGTGTGGATAATATGGAACAGCTGTTGACCTGGAAGACTTTTATATAAACTCCAATCATGAGGAATACAAGTAGAAGTGTAAACGTGGCTGTAGTAATACTGGGTGTTATAGGTAGGGTTTATATTGCTGTAATAAAATAACATTACCTAATGCAAACTGTTGGGGAAAGGGTTGATTTCAGCTTACTGTCTGTTGTCCATCCACCAGGGAAGTAAGGGCAGGAACCCAAGAAAGAAGGCTGTATGTAGAAACACATGCAGAGGCTGTAGTGGAGTGCTAATTGTGGCTTGGTCTTTGAGGCCATTGAAGCCTGCTTTCTTATATATTCCAAGTACATTTGCCTAGAAGTGACACCATTCAGAATGAGCTTGGACTTCTTACCTCAGTTGCTAGTTAAAAAAATGTACCACAGGCTTGCCCTGTGATTGCAGACCAATCTTGTGGGCACATATTCTCAACTGATGTTTCTTCTTCCCAAACGACTCTGGCTTGTGTCAAGTTGACATAAAACTAGCTAGCATGATGCCTATACGATGTTCTTAATTTGAGGTAACCCTGTTGGCTGCACATAAACACTTGGAGTCTCATTGCTCTCCCCTAAACTGTGGCTGTTTAAATACCTCACTTGTGAGCAATGTGACGTGGTGAGAAAGACATCCTGGCTTCTATGTGAGGGCAGAGTGGCCCTGGAGCTTCCACCTAGATCTTTTGAAACACCTGGAAGAGTTGGGAAAAAGCTTTACTTTGTCTATGGTTAGCGACCTATCTAGGTTGAGCAGACGTTTGTTTACCTCTCCTCAGGGACAGTCATACAGTGAGATCCTCAGGAAGACAAATCACCTTTAAAAGAGGTTTGCTAGTTCACTGCACAAACCGACATGTGGAATTAAATGTTGACTCTAATGCTTTTTTCAGGAATGAAAAATTAGTTAATTTATAGAGGCTTTAGGGTTCTAAAGAGGAAATTAAATATGTGGATTAAATTTTAATATTTCCGTTAAAATTGAGAACTTTTTTCACTGACTTGCGTTGACAATGAATAATTGGGGACTAATGATCGAAAGCTGCTCTGCATTTGTACCACCTTAAGGTGATCTGTGCTTTGATCAAGTGTCATCCTATTAATTTATGGAGTGCATGGGAAACTCCTGAGGTTGCTATGTACCAGCTGACTTTCTGCCATAGAGTTAGTTTGTGTTCACTACTTCTGTGTTTACACCTTTTCATGTGTAAAATCACCATTACATCAACAAAGAGGAAACCCTTCAAGCATGAATAAGCAAAAAAATTCAGAGGCAAGAGAGGATAGGGACCAGCAGGCTGGAGAGTTGGATCAGCAGTTAAGAATACTTGTTTTTTGAAACACCAGGATTCTATTCCTAGCACCCACACGGTGGCAACTTCAGCTCTAGGGGTCTGTCACCAATTTGGACCTCCATGCCTAGACATTATGCATGTCCATGGCATACACACAGACACATAGACACACACAGACACACAGACACACAGACACCCACACACACACATAGACAGACACACACAGGAAAAGCACCTATACACATAAAATGTTTTTAAAGAGGTTATATACAAAAGAGAGAGAATACAGTCCTGACATCTGGGCCATGGGGAGGACAATAAATAAATGAGTCATAAGAGCATAACACATTGCCAATGTGTACAGTCATTTAATGAAAATGTGAAGTTTATTTACATGTGCAGTTTGAATTTGATAAATGGTGAAAGTCACAAGAAATATGTATCTAATTTTATCGACAGTTTCCTCCAGTAAATGCCTCATTGAGCCCAGATGTAAAATCTTAACAGGCAGAGGAGTCAGATGTTGCTGCTGATGGATGGCGAATGAGCTCCCCGAGGATGCACTTAGTGATGGGTGAAATAGTCACGTTACTTTATCCATTTAACAAGAAGATGTTGTGTGAACTTCTCTTATTACTGTGGCTTTCCTGGTTGTCTTTGCGCAATGGAGATTGCTCATTTTGGAAGCAACTGCCTTATTTGGTCTTTCACCAAGCCTCACTTTAGACCAGACAGGTGAATTTAATAAAGTATATTCACAAAGATACTCAGCAAATTTTCTAAAAGTGATAAACTATTTGAAGAAAAGAGCAACAGGGTATCCTGATGTTCGTTAGAAGAAAGCTTGATCCAGGAAAACGGTTTTAGAGATTTTTGACAAATATTTAACACATTTATTTTTAAATGTTCAGAAGAACAAATCTTGGTTATTTTCTGCTCTTATTGCCACACCCCCTCCATGTAAGGAAGGGCCCTATTTCTTTTCTTATGTACATGTTTTACTTCACAACACCACAGGTGGCAAGAGGGGCAGTAGCTTACAGTCACATGGGGGTTTCATACACATTTAGTCTCGGTTTTTCATACAAAACATTACGGTATAGACAAGACAACCACAAGGGAACCAATAGACCTTCACAAGGAGATTGGAGGGAATTGTTATTAATTGCTTGCGCAAAGCACACACGTGGGACTATAAATCCTCTGCCAAGGAACCCAAGTTCTACCTTTAACATTTAAGAAAATTTCTTTTCTTGCCCCTCCTCTTAGTTCCTTTTGCCCCTTGGTAGGTTATCCATTCCCAAGCTATCAGCTTTCAGAGCACATATGTACAAGTAAAACAAATGTACTGAGCAGGCTGCATTCACATGCACACACACTCACACACACATCAATAATGATTGACAACAAGATCATGAAATTGAGAGTGAGGGAGGCATGGAAGGAGTCGGAGGGAAAGAGAAAGAGTGAGAACGATGTAAATACAATGTTTGTGCATGAAATTCCCCCAAATTAATTTAACAAAGACAAGAACACTTTGACTTGGTTTGCCATTTTCTTTTCTGTGGTGCATTTACGTGAGTTGTGGAGGCCCTTCTTGGCTTTGATTCTGGTCATTTGAGAGCAGTTAGGTTTGTTGATAAAATGAAGGTGTTCCCTTTCCTGTGACTTATATTTCCGCTGGTGGTTTCAGTGTTGCATATGGATTCTTTATTGTTATGATATGTGGGATTTTAGTTTTTTGGTCTGTTATTTAATAGTATAACATTTTCAAAGACAGAACAATATGTGTAATTTGAAGGGGAGTCATTTTAGGGGATTTTTAAAGGAAATGGAGACAAAATAGTCGCATAAAATGAGCCAAACTCCGAGCTGTGTCTTAAACTCTTCAAATGCCCTTCAAGGCAGATGAGCACTGTTTCTATTGCCTAAGACTTAAGCTGACTTCAAGAAAACTCATTATATTTTACCCTCTGATATGTCAGTTTTATTAAATAATATATCCTTAATATTTATTGGATAATTTCTAGATGCAAAGAAATGTAGGCATATTTTGTATTCTGAGCCATAATGTCATTTAACCGAAATAAATAATGAAATGATTCATATGACACAGAAGGAAGGAATCCTGTAGATCTCAAGGTTAAAGGAGGCTGTGATGGTTAATCTTAGTTGCCAAGCTCAATGGCGCTTGAATCAACTGAGAGGCACACCTCCGGGAACTGAAAGGGTATTCCATGGAAGAGTTAACCAAAGAAAAGAGACCCTCTGCCAGGATATTTGGTACCTTCTGGTGACAGCTCAGATATAAGAAAGACGTGACTTTGCCATTGGCAATGGGAATGAGCTTGGGAAGGTTTGCCGATGGGGTCATTACCGAGAGGAAGAGGGGCAATAAATAACATTTCTGCGTGAGAAGACGTAAGTCACCGTTATTCCTGAGATTTTATCAAGAGGAAAGGAAGTCCTAAGTTGGAGATGTGAGTGAACACGGATATTTGAAAGAAAACCATAAGGGAAACCTCCAGAGAAATAGACTACTGAAACTTTAACGTAGAAAGTCATAGCTGTGTCATCACTAACCTAAAAGATGTTCAAGGTGGGGTGGGAGGTTATGAATGCCGTGAGCCACGGCTGAGTGTGATTCCATTTCTATGTAAGAGGCAACTGGATATCTGGTTTCATTTAAAGTAGGTTGTACTGGCCAGGAAACAAACTCTACGTTAAGGCCGGGATCTAACTCAAACTTTAATCCTACTAGCTACTGGGAGTCATTCTGTCTATCATATAAACAATGTGTACATTGAATCATTGCCAAAAATATACTAAATACTAATCATAAAAACCCCAAGGTCCCTTTTCTCCATTGTAAAGGAGAACTGGATTCCCTGCAGCTATTCTTTCACTAGATAACACCATCTGAACCTGTGTATTGGATTTCTGTTCTTTGTCTGAAAGCCTTTAGAGGAAACTTCCGTTGTCCTCAGGGTCATGACTTCTATGGGTGAAGGCAGGAAATGGTACTCAGTTAGATTCTATCAATAATTCTCTACAGTGACGGCATATCAAAGCCTTATAAGGAATGTCAACATTCTGTAGTGGGAGATGTTGGGTGGTCTCCACCAGCCTTGAACTCACTGAACTCAGCACTTCTACAGGAGCTGGGGATAGATTCCCCATCTGGGAATTGTTCCACTGCCTCCCTCCTGGAACTTGGTGGCCATTTATGAAGAATCTGTAATTGATGAACAGGTGAATGAGAGACACATGTAGAATGTCTATACCTAGATACTAAGATGGAACTCTTAAGCGTCATGCCAAAGGAAGAACTGAGCCCTTGCTCAGAGGCATGGCTAGAGACTTAATCTCAAAGTCAACTCCCTGAGTTGGTGCCATTTGATAACTTTCCCTTGAAGTTCTCCAAGGAGTCCCTGTGACTATACTGCTGAAAGAAAATTTCTGTTCTTATGGACAAGTTGTTGTACTATCATAATGATAGATGGGAAAAAAGGAAAGAATCAAATGTAGTGAAATGGTTAAAAAGTATTAAGTAAACTGGAACAATAATTGAAGATTTATTAATCATTAGCACCCAGTTGATGTATCATTTCTCAGCTAAAGGAATTGGATTCTTAGAACAATGACTCATTTCCAGTCTAGAGTTGAAGGAATGAAGTGAGCCTGAAAGAGAAGAGTGAGTCACTTCTGTGTCTCAAGAGGAAAGGAACAAAATGATCCTGGAATAGGCTGCTATTACAGAGAAGCAGGTATCTTCCAGAAGCTACAGGATACAGGTAGGGACTGGTCCATCCATCATGATGATCACTGCAGAAGAACACAGGATTCCATGGGTGTCCTCACCTTTATCAGTTGTGCCTCAACACAATCACGGGGTTGTTTGATGAGAAATGGTTGTTTGTTGTGGAATGATTCTGTCAGGTTGTTTCTCTGGATTGTTTCTCTCCCTCTGTTCCCATGGAGTCCTGCTTTCCTTCCCGGCACATGGCTAGACTATATGGCCACTCAGCCTAGCCACCAGGAAGGAAAGCACAGAAAATGGGTCAGCACATCCAGATGGGTCCCAGGTTGGGGACTAAGAGCCAATGGAAGCAAATAATTCTAGGAGAGTGATGTCAGTGGAATATCTCTTGAGTGTAATGCAAGGGTTGTGGTATTTTATAGGGTTCATGTCTGGGAGGATCTTTTGGTACTCAGGGGTAAAGCCATCGGTTAAGACAGGGATGCTGGGATAGGCACGTAGGTAAGCAGTTCTGCCAATTGTAGCCCACCCCTTGAAGGGGGTGAAGTTTTGCTGTGGCTTGTGGTGTCAGTACAGAGACTGCAAAGGAGAGGGGCCAGGGATCCTGCCAGACCTCCATGTCAGGGCTGGGGTTCCAAGAGCCCTCCACCCACAGCTTCTGTGTGACCATTTCCACAAGGGCATTACATGATTTCATATGGCAAATGAGGAAGAAACGATAGATGAGAATGTAATTTTCTGCAATCCCTGAACCTCCTCAAACTGCATCAGTGACCTTGATCATCAAGTTGACACACCCAAGAGTCATCCAAAAGAAGAAATTGCTATTGAGTAACTGCCTAGATCATGTTGGTCTGTGGGCATGTCAGTGGGGGATTGTCTTGATTATTAATTGATGTAGTAGGCTCTAGCCTATGCTGTGCTATTCCTCAGGCAGATGGTTCTGGCTTATATATGAAAAGCTAAATAAGTATAAGCCAGTGAGCAAGTTGGCAAACAGTATCCCTCTTTGGGTTCTATCTTAAAGTCCTTCTTAAGTTCCTGCCTTGACATTCCTCAATGATAAAATGTGACCTGGAA
Source organism: Cricetomys ansorgei (assembly GCA_026225945.1). Classification (NCBI taxonomy): domain Eukaryota; kingdom Metazoa; phylum Chordata; class Mammalia; order Rodentia; family Nesomyidae; genus Cricetomys; species Cricetomys ansorgei. Next base: position 51,813 of record JAMJFZ010000728.1, on the reverse strand, counting down.
GTGTAAGTCAAATAAACACTTTCTTTCCCAAGTTGAATTTGGTCACAGTATTTCATCTCAGCAACAAATTGAAACAACCAAAGGTACTATGTTCTCAACTAATGTGGATAATTTACAGCATCTATAAAGCATCCTTTTCCGCAAAGAATCAAACCTGAGTGTCTTAGTTAGGGCTTCTATTATCTATTTGTGGGGAAACACAATGACCAAAAAGGAAGTTGGAGAGGAAAGGTTCATTGGGCTTATACTTCTGCATTGTAATTCATCATTGAAGAAACCAGAACAGGAATTCAAACAGGATAGAAACTTCAAGAAAGGAGCTGATGCAGAGGATGTGGAGGGGTATTGCTTACTGGGTCGCTCCCCATGACTTTCTCAGCCTACTTTCTTGTAGAACCCAGGACTACCAACCCAGGGATGGCCTCACCCACAAAGGACTGGTCCCTCCATCATCAATCATTAAGAAAATACCCTACAGCTGGACTTACAGGGGCATTTTCTCAATTGAGGTTTCCTCCTTTCAAATGACTCCAGCTTATGGCAAGTTGACATAAAGCTATCCATCACACTGAAATTGATCACGTGTCTATATTAACTTACCAACTTCAGGAAATTAAAAATGAGAATATGTTAGGTGACAGATAACAGATATCTAGGCTAGAGTAAAGTCAACAAAACAACAAAAAGCTGGTTTGTTCAACAAACAAATTATAAGCAATAGCAGGACAAAATAAAACAAAATAAAAGAGAAAAGTAAAATAAATATCTTAAATAATGAACTTGGGGCCCTAAAGAGATGACTTAGCAATCAAGAAAAATGACTGCTTTTACAGAGGACCAGGGTTCTGTTCTCGCACCCAGATGATGGTTAACAATCACCGGTAACTCCAGTTCTAGGGTATTTGATACTATTTTCTGATTTCCTTGGGCATCAGGCATGAATGTAGTGGACAGATATATATACAGGCAAAATCATCCATACATATAAAATTTTTCTAAAAATCTTTAAGTAAATGAACTGTAAGTCTTGACTCAAGTAAATTGTATGGAAATAACTGTTGTCCTATGTGGGAGAAAACTGGACCTGCCACTGGACAGATCAAGGCTTGAGACCCACGTGGACATACCCAGAGATGGACCTGCCCAGGCATGCCCAGAGACAGACCAGCCCGGAAAAGCCCAGGGAGCAGCAGCTGCAGTCTGGCAGCCAATGGGATGTTGGGCCAAGTGAAGGGTATAAGAGGCTTCCCCTCCTGTAATAAACTGAGTCTGCTTTTTGCCATTCACCTGATTCCCGGAGATTGTGCCCTGACTTCGTGCCAACTCTACCACCCACCCCCCCTGCCTGAAGGGTCCCATGAATGGGTACAAGCAACAATCCTAGGTGTATCTGAATGCTGCCTAGGTATTCCAGGATATGATGGAGTGGGTTGATACTCATCTTAGGAGGATAGTATTTCAACGTTTTCTTTTTTAATGGGGTTTTATTATTACTTCCCTATGACATTGTTTATATAATCTAAACCTCCAATTATTGATACATTAGGTGCAGGTACTCTTTGTCCTACACAATTCATCTGTTTTCCCATGAGCTACAAGGTGACAGTGTAGGCATATTCTCATCACTGGGGAGTGCCCTCTGCCTCTTTCCCAGACACCATTTCCGTGCCTCCTTTCTCCTGAATTGCGCTACTTTCCAGACTGTGGTGGTACTGGCTCCTCAATTTTGTTTATATGTCACCCCAATATACTGATGCTAGCATTCAAATGTTTCAATAAAAAAAATGAACCTTGTCAAAAAGTTCATCAACAGCAGAAATCACTAACCAAATCCAGGTACCTCCACCTAATGATAGCCCATCATATATATATATGTGCGTGTGTGTGTGTGTGTGTGTGTGTGTGTGTGTGTGCGTGTATGTGGGGCTCTTGGACTGGAGGGTTGCAGGAGAGAGGCCAAAAGTGCCCCTACACTCTGGAAGAAGAGATGCGGGCTGTGACACTGGTGGCAGCCTTCTCCCCTCCTAATCCACGGAGGTCCTTGGACAGAAATATAAGTTATAACTTGCTTGCTTCACAGAAGCTAAAGGAACATGTTTATCTGCATTAGGGCAGGTCCCTTGCTTAGGTGCGCCCCGCCCTGCCATGCTAATTAAGGCTTCCCTGCCCGGGGGAGAAGCCCCACCTAGCCCGGAAGGATATTTAATAATGAAAAAGCCTTTTAATAAAGAGTTTTGTGTCTATCAGACTTCGGACTCCCAAGACTTCTTCTTGGTCTCATCCCTTTGTTCTCGGACGCGGAGATCAGAGTCCATGCCCAGTCCAAGAAACCCACGTCCCTGCTGCTTCCCTGCACTTTCCTGCGGCTCCTTCAGCTTGAGTCTCTAGCCCCTGGCCAGGGCGGGAAGCTGGGCGGCTTCCCAGCTAACTGAGGGTTGGGGCAGAGCTGCGGCTAAGGCTCGAGAAGACCGGAACAACATATGTGTATGTGTGTGTGTGTGTGTGTGTGTGTGTGTGTGTGTGTGTGTGTATATACAGTACCTTAATGAGAAAACACAGCCACCTTGACATTCGGCTGATTCACAAGACATGGAGTTGAGTAAAAGGAACAAGAGGTACAAAAATATGTATTTTATGATCTTTTCAATTATTTCTTGAGCCCTTTTTGTTTGAGCTACCATAGTTATACAATGGTAAACCGATATGATTAATGATACGATGACTCTCAAGAAGGGATACTCATGGGAAAGTTTGAAGAGAAGTAAGGGAGTGGGGTAAGGAAGTAACTTTAATCTCAAAAATATTTTAAAATGTAAAATAATTCACTGTGGAAAAAGCAGAAGTGATAGGGTGCATTTTGTTACTGGAATTCTACGTGTCAACACACAATTCTGCCCAGCCAGCTAAGGCTCTTGAAGGCCATGCTCCCTAGAGCAGTCCTGCGGCTGAAGAAGGAGCCCTGGTTACCTGTCAACTGAGAATATAAATCGCTTTTTTTATGTTTGCTGCATAGAAGTTCTTCCTTCCAAATGTGACTTGAATTGCAATCTTTAATGCCTATGCAGTGTACACAATTACTTTCTCTGCTGTCTTTTGTGAATGTGTGTGGTGCTGAGAATGGAACCCTGGACCCATGGATACTATGTAAGAACTCTACCACTGAGTTGTAATACCAACCCTAGTCTTCTTTTGCTTCTGAATTCTTGCCACTTCAGCATTAATATTTATTTCTGTTCATGTCCTTTTGCCAGTAATGCAAAAATGATTTAACTTGCAACCTCTTTCAGTTCATCAGATATTTGATTTGCTTTTATTTTCACTTGGCCAACTTTGTCTGATTCCAAAAATCCTTCTTGGACAGGAGGTCATGAACTCTTGCTAACTTCTCTATTCCTTAGTAATCACAATTCTTCTCACAGGGAACATTGGTTTTATATTTGCACTGCCTTGAAAATTGCTACCGCCATAATTCTCATTTAATAACCAGTGCTGTTTCCCCCAGAATCACCCATCTTTCCTTGTGTCTTCTGTGGTTGGCTTGCTCTGTCCCTCCATGAAATAGTCATTTCAGCTACTGTAAACATTATTCCAAATTCCCTATTCAGCCCCGAGTCTTAGCCAGGAATGGCTCTTGCCACTTAGTGATGAAAACAGGAACTATTAGATAGGCACTACATCAGCTTTTGCACCTATACATCGTGCAGTATTTTGTACTCATCTTTCCCCCTTGAATCCTCCCTTCTATTTACACTCCATGCAAAAGAGTACTTTTGAGGACTGCTCTCCTCGTGCTTTCTTAGTCAACTAACTACAGTAACTTTCTTCTGCGTGCTCATCTCTCTCTGCTTAGTCTTCCTATGGACATTAAATTGTGTTTGTCTCTCCTACTTAAAAACTTAATTAAAACAAGAATAACTCCCGAACGTCATTAGACAATGCTGTTTGTCCACATCTCAGTAGCACAGATTCGTACAAGGAATAGCCTGGTGTCCTGGCTCAGTGTCTTCTCTTCTCACTCCTCAGAGCCGACTGACATGCAAGACCTGCTCTAAATGAGGTCAACACCATTTCCTTGCTGAGGTCTGTATGAAATTACAAGGAGAAAACAGTCTGAGCACTGATCGCTCTCTCCTTCCTGACGTGGATTCAATGTGACCGCCCACCTCACCGCTCCTGCTGCAAAGACTTTCACACCACGGCGGAAGCTTCTCTGTCTCAACGTTCTGAGAGTGCACTTACCCCCAACCTGAAACTTAAGTTCATGAGCACATCTCTCTAGACACTTTGCAACTTCCTTTCTATAGCACCTCACCAATTAATTCACTCAAAATAACTTGCTTGAGATTCATTCACATACTTATTACAACAGGCGGAAAATGCTTACACAAGCGGAAATTAATTTTTTCTCTTTTTATTTATTTACTTTTCCTTTTCTTGTACAATAAACCCTGACCCCATCCTCCACTCCATCCACTCCTTCCCGCTCCTCCCATCTCCCCTCCTCCCCAGGTCTACTCCCATTCCCATTACTTTCGCTCAGAAAAGAGCAGGCCTCCAAGGGTCATCAATCAAACAGGACTTAGATGGAACTAGGCTAGCCATAAGCCCCTACATCAAGGCTGAATAAAGCAACTCCAGGAGGAATAGGGTCCTAAGGACAGGTGAAAGGGTCAGAGACTCCACCACTCCACACTGCATCCAGACAAGCAGAAGATATATATAGGGATCCTAGCATTAGCCAAACCCACAGGCTCCGTGTATGCCACTTCAGTCTCTGTGAGCCTCTATGGGTCCTGGCCCATTTACTGCATGTTCTCCTGGTGTCCTCGACCCCTCTGGTCTCTGTAATCCCTCCTCCCCCTCTTGCTCTGGGTTACTTGAGTTCTGCCCAGTGCTTGGTTATGGACCTCTGCATCTATTCCCATATGTTGCTGGAGGAAAGGCCTTCTGACAATGATGGGCTAGTCACAGATCTGTGAGCGTAGCAGAATACCATTAAAACTCATCTCTGGGCGATCCAGTCTCAGGTTCCTGTCCAGCTCTGCAGGTTCTCCTTGAGAAGGGATAATAGAATAGATGTTGCAGGTAGACTGGGGCAGGGAGGGATCTAGTAGGGAGAGAGGAATGGAGGGAGGGAATATATGGAGAGATGACCAGAACTGGGAGACATTTAGGGGTGATCTGGAGGCCTAGTACAGTCAAAACTGGAACCTATTAAGGTGACACTAGCATGGACCCCTATTAAGAGGGGATAAGGAGCCTGAACAGACCATGTCCCGTAGGACACCAACCCAGCCACAAAACCTCAGACATATAATCCATCCCACCTGCAGGACAGATTGCCTGCTGGGACAATGGGGGGGGGCAGAAACCCATGCCAAGAAATGGAGTACACGCCTGACACTGCAGAGTTGGTCAGAAACTGGAGACTGAATTTTTCTCTGTTTCCATATACCTCACAGAGAAGCTGTCTGAGAGTATTCCATTCACTCAAATGATACATTATAGCTTGCAAATACTAATCAGGAAGGGCTGAAACCTTAGCATCTGTTAGTAAGGCAAGTACTTCCTTAATTGACTCTTTCTATTAGCCCTCTAATACTCTCAACAGCTACATCAGCTTCACCTTCACTAGGCAGAAAAACGGTGTTGGGAAACCGCAGTTTGGGCATTTATATGAACCTCTTGAGAAATTAGAAAAGTAAACTCTGTTCCCTTGCTTTGAAAGGATAGCTAGTATGTAAAAGCCAAACATGTCAAGCAGTCCGAAAACTGAAGCATTAAAAAAAACAGAAAACAAACAAATGAACAAAAAAAACTCCAAAAAACAAACAAACAAACAGAAACCCAAAACCTTGCACTGGCCACTGGTAAGCCTCCAAAACCCAGATGGATGGAAGGCAAGATGGGAAGGAGAGAAAAACCACAAAGCAAAACTTCATTACATGATTCAACTTGAATGTGAACTTATCAAGATGTAAATGAAAATTAAATGATGTTAGATGAATTAAAACACATACTTGGGCCTCAGTCATCACTAAAAATCATAGATCAGCTCATTCACCCAATACCCCGTGTCTCAGTTTCTCTAATTAAAAAACAGTTGATCAAGCACCAGCTGCAAGTTATGCTTTAGGAGATGTTTGTTACCTTTGTAACTACAGTATCATTCTATAAAAGTCTGCAACCTTTTCAACCAAGTAGTCAGATTTAGCTCCCCAGTAGATTGATGTGTTTGCATGTTTATAGCTTCCTCGTGTGAACCACCTTGCACCTGGGTGTTCTGCGGGAAGATTGGTGTCAGGGAGTCCTTCTGCAATCCCCCATGCAGCTGATAGCAGCAGCCCAGGGCTGAACAAGGACAAAGCAGGGCTGATGGTAGTACAAGGCTGTCCTTAGCCCTCTGTCCTGTGGGTTGTACCTGTGTGGGTGTTGGTCTCTGTCCTTAGCCCTCTGTCCTGTGGGTTGTACCTGTGTGGGTGTTGGTCTCTGTCCTTAGCCCTCTGTCCTGTGGGTTGTACCTGTGTGGGTGTTGGTCTCTGTCCTTAGCCCTCTGTCCTGTGGGTTGTACCTGTGTGGGTGTTGGTCTCTGGACTCTGCTTTCCACAGTACAGCTTGTTTACGGTTTATCCATTCTACAGTTATGCATACCCTCAAATATTAAGTAACCCTGAAAGGTGGTCTCCATACCGTACAGTCTCTGTAGCAGATGCAGAGACATCAAGGACTGAAAGGATGTGACCTTAAGCTTGTCTTCTTGATGGCCAACATTTTACATACCACATACGTTAAACTCTTAAACTGTATAAGGTCCACCCGTGTTTTTCTTGCTAAATTAATGTTTAGCATCAGTTTATTAGCTAACAATATGGACGTTGCATTACTCTCTTGGTATTTGGTGGAGACTGGGTATGAAGCATTTGGTGGGCATTTGCCTATTGTTAAAAAGCAGTCATCTAAATGTATACCCCAGGGGACTTTTAAAGAGAAACATTTCCAAAAGCAGCGTTTTCTACTGGAGGGGAACATCAGAAATGATCTCAGTGTTCACAATCATTGTTCAACATGGTTGTGTTAGTGTAGGGTAGAATACATTTCCTGACTTGGGGATCTGTTCTCGATGCCCTGGTATGTGGAGAGGGGACAACAAAGGCCATCTCTCAGGCTTTGCCTGCAGAAGTGTGCGCTCAGGCTGCGAGGGCGATGGGAACGGCTTCCTTGCCCTAACTTCATTTCCTTTGAACATCTACACTTTTGATTTTTCCTAAGTGTGTATTGTGTTTGACCACAGCTGCACGCCAAGTTGATTGCCATCCCTCTTAGCTTCTTTGTCCCCTTCGTGGTTGTACTTCTCCTTTTGTGTTATGTATACAAGCATGATATTATGTATCTATATTAAATCTGATGTTTAATCTTCTGAAAGTGACTGAATTCACTTCATATGATTATCTCCAGTTATATCAATGTTTGCACAAATGACATGATTTCATTTTCATAGCTGAAAAAGCAGTAAATTCATAATGGTTTTGTAAGGAAAATGAATGTTCTCAAGTAATGCCACCAGAAGAACCTGCTTATGAGATCTAAGATGGAAGTCCTTGCCTACCTAGCTCTTCCCAGTTTCTCTTCCTGACTGGCATCCTGCCAGCCAATCTGGATAATGAGCACACTCAATACCATACTTTCTCTATTACTGTGATTATCTTGCAGGAACAGCTTATGGATTACTCTACTCTCCTGACACCTGCAGTAGCAGAGGAAGCAGAGTTAGTGACTGGCTAGCATATTGATCCTTCTTTACATTTGTTAGTAAAGGACTGAATACTAAATACTTTCTACAGCTTTGGGATGAGTAGGCCAGAAACATCAAGAGCCCACCATTACATAAACTAAAAATTCAGGAAGACACACACCTCTCTGCAAGGTCTTCGCTGAGGCTGATACATGTTTTATTTTTTATTTTTTTCTTATCCAATAGTTCCAAATGTTGAAAGAGCTGTTTGAGTAACAAATCTTTACCCTTTCATTGTGTTTGAATTTCATTAAATTATGGAAATTCATTTACAATCTTGGCATCAAACTTGCTGATTCATGCTTTAGCTTATTTTGCGTGGTATGTGAAAATTTTCTTTAACCAGCCTGTCTTTGTAACATTGGAAAGAGATTTCTTTCAGGTAATTTAACATTTTATCTAAGTTTCCTCTTCCCAAATAACTTTAGTACAGAAAGCATTCATTTTGGCTGATTATTTTTTCTGAGGCCAGAGGAAGCCTATTTCCATGCTTCAATCCTTGAGAAATTTCTAGAATATCGACTAGACTATGTTCTTAATTATCCATGACATCCTTTGAATTGATTTCCAACAACAGCCGAACAATTCCTTAAATGTCTTTGAGAACACTTCAGCAAAGTTTAGCTTTCTATATTTAGGGAAACTATTTGCACAGTTAATTGCAGATCGAGGATGGCTGCTGCACTTGCAAAACAAAAACTAGATTCAGCATGTCTGCTCCTGGGCATGCACTTCAGGGTGTCAGAGCACCGACACAGAGATCACTTTGAATGAAATAGCATTGATTCATCATTGCCCCACCATCAGTGCAGCCCCACGTCCTAGGCATCTAGTCATCGGGATGTCTCCAGAGGACACTGTGCCTCCCACTTGCAGCTGTCTCTTCCCCTACAGCGTGGCTTTAATCTTTAGATTCAGAGTTCTCTAGCTGACCTTACTAAAATAACTTACCTGCTCAGAAAGCTGTTCAGAAATCTTCCCACCTGGGCCCTGAGTTACTGTTTGAGTTTGGCAGCATCTTTCAGTTGAAAGACTCAGATGGAAACCTAGCGATGCTGACAGGAACCACAAATGAGTTATGTATTTTTTAACCAAGCACATATTTTATTTTGCTTGGATAATTTGAATTATTATAATATGAAAGTACCTTTAATTATTATTTTTTTACTAATTGTTTTAGTTATGTCTTAATGAAAAAAGAAAAACCAATTGCATTCTCATTAGATTTAGCTGTACTACTTGGGTTTGTGGAAGAGTAGACCCAAAGACTCTGGTGTTCCAAAAATAGCAATAAGTAAATAAGTGACTCAGAAGCCTGCTCACAGCTCTGCTGCGAAACTCAAACATTTGTAAGCTTCTGCAATATACTTCTGTGCCTTAATTATAATGGCAGCTTAATCAGTTCTGCCCATCATTTACTGATTTGTTCTTTCCCTTCACAGAATATTAGCCAATCAACTGGGAATATTCTTTCTTAAGTTATGTTTTACCCATCCCTATGGCATCTATTCTTGGCTTCGCTGTTCCTTCAGATGGGATCTTATGCATTTAAATACCGTATTATTAGGTATCTACTTGGTGCTATTTGGCAATAGTTTCACTATATTTGTGGAAGTGGGTCTGACCCTATCAAAAGAAGTCACTGGGTATTTCCATCATTCATATAAAAATGTGGCATTGAGGTCCCTGAGAATCTTCCTTAAGTGGAAAGAGAAAAAGAAACCAGGAAAAAAAGAGATTATATTTCAAATAAACTCAGCAGCACAATATTTGACATGACATGTTCGTGGTTTTGTTTTTCACTAGAGCATAGACACAGACCATTAAATGATCAGCAAGAGCAAAGATACCACGGCACAAGGGATGGTTTGGGGGAAGCTCTAAGCCTGATTCCCTTTGTTCCTTGGAGACATTATAAAGTCTCAGAAGCTCAAGAAAATCAAATCTGATTTGCCAAAGGCATCTATTGCTCCTCCATATTCTCCGGGAGGTAATATTGATAGCATGAATCACACACTCAAATGTCCCAATAAAAAGGTTAATCTTAATATTATGTTAAGCGGCTCCTGCTGGGCCCCAGATGTATCCTCTCTTTAAGATAACTGTGTCAGGGTTAATGCTGAAGACTGCAACGCTGATGAAAAGCATCAAACCAATGAACCATCAGAGCAGTGCATGTATGCATACAGCAGTGCATACAGATGTATGAACGCACAAATCACAGTAATTTGCTGATAAAATAGAACCTCTTCAAGATGTTTTCTTCTGACTTCTTCCCACAAAATGTTCTTATCTGACTCTGTTGTGTTTAAGAAACAATAGCACCCAGGACCTCCTCTAGACAGAACCATGACTTGGAAAGGCCAATTTCATGTGATCTCAAAGAATAAACAAAGAGCTGCAGGAACGAACTACAGCCTGGAAGGAGAAGGAGAAAGGGACGCAGCAAGCTCCCAAGGAGTTTCTTCCCGACTCCCTGGTAGGGAGTTGTGCAGAGAAGTGAGAAGGCTGATCTCAGCAGAGGCTTTCAGGACAGAAATAGCGTGTCATCGCATGAAAAATGAGTGCCCAAAGCCACACAGTTAAGCAGAACGCATTGACACCAGGGATCTGGAACTCAGAGCCGAGTCTCAGTGCAGGTGAGATGGGCAGACTGCAATAACTGCTCACAAACCTGGGGTGTCCACCTGATAGAGTGAAACACCCTTTAAACAAAGCCAGTGGTCCGTCTGTCCAGCTGCTCCTAGCTATATCCTAGCAAACCCCAGTCATTTCCTTTTTCACAAAAGGAAGTACCAGGCAGTAACGAGTACTCCTGACCAATCCCGCTAGGGTCTGCCGCTCCCCTGCAGTGTATTATTTTATACTTTCACCTTGACTCTGCTACTTTGCTGTTTGCATTTCTTCAACTGTTTGACCAGATAAGAAGAGCCTGGAAACATCCTCTAGACAGAGACCATCAGTGACACAGGTAACACAGATCTGAAAGTATAGCTCTCACAGCATAAGATTCTGGAAAAGGATTTTTCTCTAATCATTTCAAACCATGAGGTGAAATTAGAAACAACTTTAGTGTCATAATATTACAAACCACTAAATGTACTTCCTTCTACACAGTGCATTATTTAAAGACAAATCTTTTTATAAGACCCATAATTTCCCGAGTTGAAGCATCCTGAGAATGTGAGCCTACACAAACACCTGCGCATGTCACCACGCACAGCAGCTTGAGTCGGTTCACTGGAGAGCAAGTGCATTTAGTTATCATGTAGATGCCTTGCAGTTCACAAAGGAAAGAAGCTAGTCTTAGATATTGCTCAAACCATCGCCTAACTTACCCTCTCCCCCTCCGATGTCTGTGATGGTTATTTCCTCCGGTACTTACTGCTGTACAGACAGGCGAGCTGGCCTGCACGGGTCCAGAGATTCTCCAGTCTCTGCCTCTCATCTCCACTGTGGTCACTGTGCGACTGTATCCATATCCGACTTTACCTGACTACTGGGGATTTGTTCTTAGATTCTCACATTTCAAGGGCGAGAGCTTTAATCACCGAACAATCTTCCCAGCTCCGGATTATTTTCATGTCTCTCATAGAGCACTGCATGTTTTCTGGATGGAGATTCTCTGCCTTAGGTGTACCTCTTCCAGCTTAACATTCTCGGGTGGGACTCTCAGGTACTACCCAAAAGAGATTACAGGTAAGAACCGAGTAGAAGGTATGAGTGTAAATGATTGGAGTTTCTGTAGTTCTACCAACTAAGACAAACAGAAAGATAAATGACTACCAGAAAGGAATAAAAATAGTCTCTAAACATGTTTATAAAAGTCAAGTAAATTCGCACAAAAGCACGAGCCATTCACTATTAACAGATGGCACAGATTAAGAAGATTGATACAACCTGCTGTTTAGTAAGGCTTTGAGGGCCTTAGAAATCAGTGCAAACTTCCTAGAGGTTAATTACAAACGGGCAAACAAACAGGTGTAGAAACAGACAAGAACCCACCATGAGGACCGGCAGAAGTGATTTACTCTGATCTTGCCAAGGCACCATCAGCTGGTGTTTCCCGGAGACTGAAGCAAGGCAAGGCTCCAGGCTGCCTGGGTTGGAGGCTTGTGGCCTGGGGAAGGAAGCTAGGTGTGGAAAACTCTTTGTAATTGAATTACTAAAGTTGTGTATTTGACTTTTTCTCATCAATCTTTCTACACTGAAATCAGGGACAAAATAGGAAATCCATCACTAATTAATCAAACCCCGGGCATTTTGGCTAATCGGTAGACATTATTATTTCTACTCCTGGAGAAGTTTCTTGAGTGATGTAACCTACAGATTGTAGCCTAGCTTCCTGGATTGTTGCTGTGGGTGATAAATTGTTTTTCTGAAGGAGATGCTGCAGATTATGGGGTAGATTTTGTTTTTGTTAATTTATAGTCTGGCTATTATCTATATGTCTGGTCATCGTAAGATTCCTCTTAAGGGGAGAAAGTGTTTATTATCTCAGAAAACATGAAAGGAGAAAATATTTTCAATTCACTGTGCAAAGAGCTGTAAGATGATAGCAAACACAAGAGGCAATGGGCCCACTGTATGCGGATCACAGATATCTCTCTGAAAGCAGTATGACAGAGGGAGAGGCCTTTCCAAGAACAAAACACGAAGATGCTATCTATGTAAACTGCCATACTGTGTGAAGTTTCAGAACCCATCCTGGTAACTCCTGGGTATCTTGTCAAAAGGAGAGCACCTTTGGATAAAGGTGTTAGCTTGCTGAGCGAGGGAAGCAAGCAGCTCCACCACAGGTGATAAGGCCAGCTTACCAGATCAGTGGGTTCTGGATCGTGAGTAGTCTGAATAAACGGGAACACGCACACACTGTATCTTGAGTTCACAGGGGCCGAACTGTCCAGGTAGTTTATTGTCCAATTCTTATACCCTCTCCCACCAGAGACATCCGTGAGGTTGCCAGGGCAACACTCACAAGGGGCAAAACCAGGTGTGCTTGCCAGCACGGGGTTAAAATCACGAGGTAGAAGGCATAGGTCTGATCACAAGGTTACAGATCACAAGGGAGAAAGGCGTATGTGTAATCACTAGGTTACAATCAGTAAGGTAAATCAAAATATGTACAAAACATTATTGTTCTTTAGCTGGCCATGAAGCCAACCTCCTATTTTATGAGATTAAGGTCTCTTTAAGTAATCTTTGACTTCCTCAAAACGAACTGCCTCTGGGCAGGTCTTTTTACAACTTAGCCTTGCTTAGCAGCTGTCCCAAATGTGAATTAACTTGAAGACACACAGCAGAACTTAAGCTCAAATCAGGGGGCTCTCCACACACAGGAAACTGGTACATCTCAGTAAGAGAGCATCTTAAATGACCTAATCCTGCTTATCTTCAGAGACAATGGAAGGAGTGTGTGTTCTGATGCATGGCTGGCACACAACAAGTGTACAGAAAGTATACCGTGTGCTCCTTCAGTACGGGATCAGCGGAGTGGGGAACCAACATTTCACAGAAAAGACAGTGAAGAGTGCATTTAACAAGTGGTAGAACCAGCTTTTCTACAGATCCAAACCCTTCTGTTTCCTTTAAAATTTCCTCTGTTCAAATAAATGTACACATTCATATTTAATGCTGTTCTTTAGTATGAGATTTCCAAAGACCTATCACTGTGTGGTAAGACTGAGATGGTCACTTTAGTGAACGTTTTTTCTTTGTTTGCAGTTGAGCTTAACCACAGCTTGATTTAAAAATGTGTCCATAACACACACACACACGCACACACACACACAATTCTTCATGACTTATAGGAAATTTTAATTGATGTGTTTCTCTCCACTCTATTTCTCTAATTTTGCTGTATTATTTTATTTTGTATTAAGAGGAGGAAATGAAATAAAAAAAGAATTTCTATTAATAGATTCAAGTTATCGCTCACTTTTTAGAAACGTCACATTCCCATGAAGGAAAAAGAAAAAACGTTAAGTCAATTTAGGGAGGATTCATTGTGGAAAAGAGAGTTCGTTTTAAAGCTGTGATGTATGCCACATTGAAAAGTGAAATATGTCGTATCAAGCAGTGTGGCAGAGGAAGATGCTACAGTAACCCAGGCTGAGGATGGCTAATTCTGGGATCAAGACTTTTCTTGAAAGAAGAAATAAATGAATATCCGTTTTTTTTTTTTTAATTTTTTGTTCATATGAGCACTCTATCTGCATGCATACCTGTGTACAAGAAGAGGACATCTGATCCCATTTTAGATGGTTGTGAGTGACATGTGATTGCTGGGAATTGAACTCAGGACCCCTGGAAAGAGCAGTCAGTGCTCTTAACTGCTGAGCCAACTCTCCAGTCCTTGATCTTTAATAGGAAAAATAAAGACCTCAATTTTTCATGTTCATAAAATCCAAGTCACCTTGAGAATGACACTTTCCATATCATGGTAAATTCCACTTTAATTCTAAAATTGAAATGAAATTCCATACAAAGTGTGTGGCTGAATTATTTGATCTGCAATAACCTGGCTTTTATCTCCATTTGTTAGAAATTACAGCTTCTTGGTTAATGGCTACTACACCTGTCATCTATACATAATAAGTACAATTTAAACATTCACAGGGTCAGTAAGCGCTAAGTGCTGATAACAGATTAAACCATTTGCACAGAAGTAGTCAGCAGAAATCAAATGGAATAAAGGACAAAGCCTGCAAGGAAGCAGAAAAAGCCAGAGAGGCTCACCTGAAGCCATTGCACAGACACAGCGCCAGCCTGGCAGTGGTGGCCTTGGGCCAATTTCTCCCATGAGCTACAGTCTTTTACACCTGTAACTATGGAAAAAGGGAGACCATTTCTGTATAGGGAAAGTACAGTGCATGATTTCATGGAAGTCTAGAGCTGTGCGTTTCTTAACGTTGAGGAATTATCTTATTTCTGAAACAAATTCTGGTTGTGTTAGTCTTGTACTATATTAACTTAATATGTGGATGTGTAATTAGAGTTCATTTGTGAATATAATTAAATATGAATTCTAAGCTGATGTCTTACTGAATGAGTTTGAAAAAGTGTTTTTCCTTTACCTGTCCTGTGGACTGAGTGTTTGCGTTTCTTTCAGAGTCATATGCTGAAGCTCTAACCTCCAGAGTGGCTGATGTAAGGCAGAGGTCATGAAAGGGGGGCGCAGAGCTACTGTTCATAGAAGATATGAGACTGAACAAGGACAACAAAAACAGACATGCTGAAGTGGGCGGGGAAAGCCTGGGACACTGCAGGCGTACCCTGAGCTATAGACAGCTAAGGAATATGGAGACTGGTAGAAATAGCCTTCCCCAGGGAAGAGCACACCAACTACTTATCCAGTTCTTAATGATCAGCTGTGAAAACATAAATATGAATAATATCATACAGACTGAGCAGGTTGTAGTTTTGTATTTAGGAACATCTACACATACACATACACACACACATGCACACACACATATGCACACATATACACACACATACACACACACGCACACACACACATACATACACGCACACACACATACACACACATACATACACACACATACACACACACACATGCACACACATACACACACACATGCACACACACATATGCACACATATACACACACATACACACACATACACACACACACACACACACACACATACATACACGCACACACACATACACACACACATACATACACACACATACACACACACACATGCACACACATACACACACACATACACACACACACATACACACACATGCAAGAACAATTAAAGAAAAAAAGGGAGCAATGAATTTGAAAGAGAGTAAGGAAGGATGAATTGCAGGTTTTGCATGGAGGAAAGCAAATGGGAAAATGATTTAATTATAACTTTAAAAATAAAATGATCATTAAAAATAAGATGCTACTCCCCCCCTTTCTTTGCTTTCTCCCTCCCTTTCTCTTTTCCCTCCCCACTTTGCTCTCCTGTTCATCTCCATATCTTCCTCTCTCAGTCTCTCTTCCTCTTCCCTTCTCCCTCTCTTCCCTTCCCCTCCCTCCATCTCTCCCACTTGACACCTGTCTGCTTCTCTCCTCCCCCTCTGCTCTCTTTTTGTAATCTCTCAGTCCTTCCCTCTGTACTCCCATCCCCCAAACACTGACACTTGAGTAAAGGCCATGTGAAGAGTTAGGGAGAGAGCATCCACCCAAAGCTTCCTCATCCAGAACTTGAACCTTCTTTCCTTTTGACTCTGAGAACTAAATTTCTTTGGCCTTCACTCCCTGGTAGTACACGATATTTTGATATGACAACTGAAGATAATGTAATATATTACAAGTAATTTCAGTAGTGTAGTGTTTGTTTTATTTTTCATTTAAAGTTTAGGTAGAACTTGTAGAGAAAAATCAATCCAAAGCTGCTTTTTCGGTCCTAGTGACTGCAATGAACCCCTCTGTTTTATTTACAGGGTTCCATTTCTTCAGCCTTTGGATATTTGCTGTTCTCTTCTACTTTATATATCAGTTAGAGATACTTTGTCTTCCAGCAACAAGAAGGCCTACCCAGAGGGTTTGGTTTTCCCTTCTGTTTGAAAGATGGCTGCTGTGTATCTCCACTGCCCACCATATCCACAGTTTATGTGGGAAAAGCACTTAACCACAAAGGCATTTCTTCAATCAGAGAGACAAGAGTTTTCGCACGACGACCTTGAAGGACATATTTACTCACATTTCTGTCATCACCTCTAACTGCAAGAGAGGCGGAAATTGGAAAGCAAATATCTTGTCTAGAGGAAGATGCACCATTCCACAAACCAACCATGAATCTATTATCAGAGGAACAGGAAGAAGTATGTCTTGGATATATAGCTAACCTAAAGTGCCATAGTTAGAGCCTCTGAAATGAAGTAATCTCTGAGTCTTTGACCAGAGCTGGTGTGTAGAGCTTAGCAGTGCTGTGTTAACTCTACATCTCTGTCTTCTTCTGATACGTCAGGATCAAGGAGGGGAGAGTACTCTCATTTTAATGCAGAACTCTCTTTCAGGTCTTTTCCTCTGAAGCTTGTTTTGGTCTCATTACAGTTCCATTTTCAATTCTCTTGAATTTGTTTTCTTCAGTAAGGAATTTGATTCCTTACTGATCTCTCTGACCATTCCTTGATCTCCAGGGTCCCATTTTGCCCCCCAGCACAGCATGGGGTACAGTTCCTTGCCCCTCATGCCTCTAGTTTTGCTGCTGTATGTGAATTTGGCTTTCTGAGAGCCTTTTACGCATCATCCATTCCTCTTGTCTGCCTAGATCTTCAAGGCATTGCTCAATAGGCATAGGAGGCCCTTCTAAGAATTCTTCCTCAGCTCTGCAAATCCCATGGTAGCTGCTTCTTGGGCAATCATGTCACCCCACAATGCTCTCACCAGAGCTCATCTCTGTCTTCTCGTAACTACTGAGGAAATCAGAGAGTTGAGTCATCATTTTACAATAAAAGTTAGTAAGGTGCTTGCACCATGGCAGGACCTCAAGTATGGGACTTAATTAGCCAATCTTTGAGTATAGTTTTTGGTGGTGGTGATTATAAAAATTCACATAATATTTGGTTCTGTATTTCTCTCTTTGTGTATTTATTTCTCGGCCCCTCCCCCCCACACACATACCACAGACTGACCCAGGCTCCATCCTGTGGACATTATCTCATTCTTCTATTTGCAAATTCCAAGTTCCTGTTTTCATGATAGTTTTATTTTTAATTATTTATGAATTTTAAAAACACAACTCTCATTTTTACTCAACATGGATACAAGAAATAATATTCCCCCTATTTGCTACTTTTTTAATACTTGGCTTCTTAGACATGCTCTGGAAAGTAAAAATGCAGAAAGATGTGGGCAGTAGCATGTGGTGGGTGGGAACTGGAACTGAATGCCAGGAGATTTCAAGCTTATTAAAAAACCTAGAAATATGCTGGATTCTAAAAGTCAAAGTCTTCATTTTCTGTGTTATTTAAAATTTAGACTTGAAGATATTTCCTATTTAAAATGACAGAAGCCTTCTGCTCCAATATGCCTAAGTTAGGGAATAAAATAAGGGAACTCCATAAGAGTTCACCTTAGTCCTTCACAGAAAGAAAGGTGTTTCTAACCAAGCCAACCTAGTAGCCTTGACTCAAAAAAAAGAAGTTTCTATTTTGTTTTTGTTTTATTTTACATTTTGGGAGCTCATCTGCATCAAAATATCAGCTTCTTCCTGTTTCGAGACTGTTCTGTGGGCGGGGGAGGTACGTCATTGGTGTCAAAATGTTGGCAGAGCTCCAGTTTTGGAGAAGGGTGACACCTTCTTTCCAAAAGTCCGTGGAGATGTCAAGGAAGAGTAAAATCAAGTTCATGCACAGTCTACAGAGGTGGGTTCAACCAAACATGGGGAGAAATCCGCACCTTATCTTTGGGGAACGTCAACCGCAGTCCTTTCTGATTTTTTCTCCCTCTCTCCTCTGGACATCCCGTCCTTACCTTACCGCCGCTCCTCCAAGCGTTTCGTGGTCTCTCTTAAATACTGTGCCCAAAGCCACGCTGATGACGCTCTGCTCCCAAGTGTTCCCAGCTCTATTAACTGCTTCTCCAAGTTCTACCCACAAATCTCCTTTCCTAGATCTATGAACTTTTAGGCAATTTATACGCGTATTGTCTAATTCTTTTATGTAAACCATGCTCCGAGTTCGCAGCCTCTTGGACTCCTCCATAGCACTGACATTACCTTCTGCCATCTCTCATCTTCAATTCAGACACTCCTGAGGACTTTGAGACACAGTTGTTCATTTTCCTATGCCTCCTACCAGACACACGTGATATGGGAGGTTCACAATTCTTATTAGAGACTAGTCATGTGTTAGAGAATTATTACAATTTGTAAAACATTTTTAACATACAATATTAACTTCAATAAAGTATTAAGTATTGTTGCTGCCCAAGCTAAGATAATCTGGACTAGTGAGTATAATGAACATGGGTGGTACAGGCCAAATCTTTAAAATTCTCCAGAGGAAACACATATATAACCTTTCTCCCAAATTAAGACAGTATATTAAAAATGCCAGAAGCCCTTTTTTGACCTCAAAATGGCACATGTCCTACCAACACAGAGATTATTAAGGTTCCAGATTCTATTCTTAAAAGATTGTTAGAAATTAACTTCTCCCTGGTAAGGAGGAATTTGCGTTGTCTTCCATTTGGGATATTCAAGGACCCAGTGTTACTGTGACCATGTAAAGGGAGCTTCAGGAACGGCAGTTGTTTTTATAATTATACAGTTCCACAGGAGTGCTTAGAGGGCTGTGCCACATATGCCTTGCATTTCATATTATCCATGGTTTTCTTTTTATGTGGAATCTAACAACTTAAACATATGTAGAGTTGCCACCTCCTTGCTAATGCTTGAGAAGCAACAGAAGACTATAGAAAGTGAAGACCACCCTTTCATACTGATCTTATGGAGTGCTGAGAAAGGGTAATTTCATTATTCTTCATGGCTGAATAAAATTCCATTGTGTATGTATACCACACCACATCCTAATATATGGAAAGAGAGAATCATGTTTTTAAATTTAGCAATGTCAATTGTGTTCCTGATGATGACCATTCTGACTAGGGCGAGAAGGGATCTCAAATCATTGTAATTTTTATGTCACAACTGGATGAGGATATTGAGTACTTAAAAATAAGTGTCAAACACACACACACACACACACACACACACACACATGTTCTTCTAAGGGTTGTATGATCATTTAAATTTTTTACACTTTTTGAGTGCTTTACACGTGAGCACTGTATCTGCTTTACACGTGAGCACTGTATCTGCCTTACACGTGAGCACTGTATCTGCTTTACAGTGATCACTGTATCTGCTTTACACGTGAGCACTGTATCTGCTTTACACGTGAGCACTGTATCTGCTTTACACGTGAGCACTGTATCTGCTTTACACGTGAGCACTGTATCTGCCTTACACGTGAACACTGTATCTGCCTTACACATGAGGACTGTATCTGCTTTACACATGAGCACTGTATCTGCTTTACACATGAGGACTGTATCTGCTTTACACATGAGGACTGTATCTGCTTTACACATGAGGACTGTATCTGCCTTACACGTGAGCACTGTATCTGCCTTACACGTGAGCACTGTATCTGCTTTACACGTGAGCACTGTGTCTGCTTTACATGTGAGCACTGTATCTGCTTTACACGTGAGCACTGCATCTGCCTTACACGTGAGCACTGTATCTGCCTTACACGTGAGCACTGTATCTGCCTTACACGTGAGCACTGTATCTGCCTTACACGTGAGCACTGTATCTGCCTTACACGTGAGCACTGTATCTGCCTTACACGTGAGGACTGTATCTCCCTTACACGTGAGGACTGTATCTGCCTTACACATGAGGACTGTATCTGCCTTACACATGAGCACTGTATCTGCTTTACACGTGAGCACTGTATCTGCTTTACACATGAGCACTGTATCTGCTTTACACGTGAGCACTGTATCTGCCTTACACGTGAGCACTGTATCTGCCTTACATGTGAGCACTGTATCTGCTTTACACGTGAGCACTGTATCTGCTTTACACGTGAGCACTGTATCTGCTTTACACATCAGAACTGTATCTGCTTTACACGTCAGAACTGTATCTGCCTTACACGTGAGCACTGTATCTGCTTTACACATGAGGACTGTATCCGCTTTACACATGAGGACTGTATCTGCCTTACACGTGAGCACGATATCTGCTTTACACGTGAGCACTGTATCTGCCTTACACGTGAGCACTGTATCTGCTTTACACGTGAGCACTGTATCTGCCTTACACGTGAGCACTGTATCTGCCTTACACGTGAGCACTGTATCTGCTTTACACATGAGCAGTGTATCTGCCTTACACGTGAGCACTGTATCTGCCTTACACGTGATCACTGTATCTGCTTTACACATGAGGACTGTATCTGCCTTACACATGAGCACTGTATCTGCTTTACACCTGAGGACTGTATCTGCTTTACATGTGAGCACTGTATCTGCCTTACCCATGAGCAGTGTATCTGCTTTACACGTGAGCACTGTATCTGCCTTACACATGAGAACTGTATCTGCTTTACACATGAGCACTGTATCTGCCTTACACGTGAACACTGTATCTGCTTTACACATGAGTACTGTATCTGCTTTACACATGAGCAGTGTATCTGCTTTACACATGAGCACTGTATCTGCCTTACACGTGAGCACTGTATCTGCTTTACACGTGAGCACTGTATCTGCCTTACACGTGAGCACTGTATCTGCTTTACACATGAGCACTGTATCTGCTTTACACATGAGTACTGTATCTGCTTTACACATGAGCAGTGTATCTGCTTTACACATGAGTACTGTATCTGCCTTACATGTGAGCACTGTATCTGCTTTACACGTGAGCACTGTATCTGCTTTACACATGAGCACTGTGTCTGCTTTACACATGAGGACTGTATCTGCCTTAGACATGAGCACTGTATCTGCCTTACACATGAGCACTGTATCTGCTTTACACATGAGCACTGTATCTGCTTTACACATGAGCACTGTATCTGCCTTACACATGAGCACTGTATCTGCCTTACACATGAGCACTGTATCTGCTTTACACATGAGCACTGTATCTGCTTTACACATGAGTACTGTATCTGCTTTACACATGAGTACTGTATCTGCATTGTTCTCCACACAGCCTCTTCCATGCTCCCCACTCACTCTCAAATTCGTGACCTCTTCTTTCAGTATTGTTGATCTGTATACAATATTCTGGATCCGTATAGAATATAGTTTTGTTTCTATGTACAGGTATTTAGTGCTGACACTTGGAATTGGATAACCTATTGAGGACCAATTCATGACCTATTCTCCCATTAGTTGCTTGTACCTCTTTATGTAGGTGTTGAGACTTGTGAGATTTCCCCAGTCCATGTTGGCATGTCAAGAAGTCCTATCATTTTGTGAGCCTGTTTTCTTGACAGTATATTTTTGGGTCTCATTTTTGTTTTGTTTGTTTTGGTTTTTTGCAGTTCTTTATATAGTCTAGATATTAAATCCATATCTGAAGCTAGCAAAGATTTTCTTGCCTTCTGTAGGCTGTCTGTTCCCTCTGCTGACAGCTGTCCTTCCTCTACAGAAGATTTTCTATTTCATATAATCTCGGTAGACATTTTTTGTAGATAGTTTTTATGGTGTTGGAATCCATTTCAGAAGGTTCTTGCTCATGCCTATATCTTGGTGTGCCTCCCACAATATTTTTCTCTAGCAGTTTCAGCTTTTAAATGAAGATTTTTGATCCTCTTTTTTTTCCCCAAAGCGAAGTGAAAGCTATGAATCCAATATCATTTCCTGCAGTCATCCTTGGGCACGCAGTTTACCAGCACCATTTGATGAAGCCTTTCCGGTTGTATTTGGGGGGTAGTCACTGTGTGGTAGGTTCCCGTTTTATTTGGGTGACGGTCACTGTGTGGGTAGGTTCCTTGGTCTTATACTCCAAGTTCTTGTCTCTTTTGTGACTTACATACCTTCTGTGGTCTCAGTAACATACTGACTTTGTCTTTATGGCTCTTTAGTATAATTTGAGGACAGGTATTTGGATCTCTCGAACACTATTCTTTCTGCTTGTGTTTCAGGTGTTTGTTTTTCTGCTCTCATATGAATTTCAGGACCTTTTCTACTTTTATAAACAATGTAATTGAAATTTTGTGGGGATTGTGTTGATTATGTAGATTAATTAATTAGTCTTGATAATCTATTTTCACAATAGTAGTTCTGCCAATACATAAGTTGGACAGTATTTCCATTGTCTAGTATCTTATTCAATTTCTGTTTCGGTATCTAAAAATCTTCCTTGCAGAAGCAATTCACATTCTTGGTTAAGCTTATTCCTATGTGCTTTTTAAAGAATTTTGATCTGACATTTTCCCCAACTTCTTTCTTGACAAGTTAATGATTGATATACAGAAAAGCTGTTGATTTTTGTGTCCTCCAACTTTTCTGAAAGTGTCTTTCAGATCTAAAATTGTTCTGGTGCCATACATGGTACACACACACACACACACACACACACACACACACACACACACGGTGTATTTTGTATATGCATATCATATAACTGTATGTATATGTTTTTGTGTGCATATATTCATATATACACTCATATAGATTTTATATACATATCTAGTGTATTTTAAATATGACACCATGTCATCTGGAAATAGGAATGACTTCATTTCTTCCTGTATTTGTCAGGTCCCTTTTATTTCTTTCTCTTGCCTTGTTGCCTTAGATAAGTATTGAGTAAACAGGAGAAGGCAGATGCCCTGTCTCATTCCAGATTTTTAGAGGAAATGATTTCAGATTTTTACCACCTTGGCTCCATGTTTGTAAAACACAACCTTTATTATGCTGAGTTTATAGTGTTTCTATTCCTGATGTCTTTCCATGTCTGTTGAGCTGCTCGAGTGATTTCTATCAGTCGGTCTATGTGGACCCCTGGCATGAAACTAACTAGGTTGCAGAATGTAATTTCCTTAATATGTTTTACTCAAGAACTTATTGTAAGAATTTTGTTGCAAACATTTATATACATATTCACCAGAAAAACTGGTGTATAATTTTCGTTTTATATTGTGTCCTCATGCAGTGTTGGAATCAGTGCAACTCCAGCTTTATAGAGTGGGTTTGGTAGCACTCACTACTTTTCTTTGTGTTTGGTAGAATGGTTTAAGAAGCACTGATGTTGCATTTTCCTACAGCATGGTGGGATTCAGCAGTTATTCTGTCTGGTCCTGGGCTCTCCTTTGTGGGGAGGCTTACTCAGTGTTTCACTCTTTCTGCTTGTTGTGGGTCTAGTTAAGTCACTGCATTTGATTTTTCTAAATCATGTGATCTCAGTAATTTATCTATTTCTTCGAGGTTTGCCGTCTTTGGGATTACAGGCTTTCAAATATTCCTGGTAATCTTCTAATTTTCATTGGCGTTTGTAGTTACAATTCCCTTTTAACCTCTAATTTTTATTATTTGGAACTTCTGGAACCTTCTTTGTATCAGTGTGCATGAGAATTTTTCAATCTTGTTTATTTTGCAGGCAATTTATCTTAATCCAATTGATTCTGTCCCTTGTTCATTCAGTCTCCATTATATTACTCCCCCCCCCATTTTTTTTTGCTGTCTAGTGTATTGGAGTTCCTCTTTTCCTTTTTTATCTCAAACATTTTGTTGTTTAAGGTGATTTTGACTTTTCAGAGTAAGAACATATAACTAAATTTTTCTCTTAAAACTGCCTTCACTATACCCCAAAGTTTCTGGTAGGTTGTGGTATCATCTTTGTTTTCTTTTGATTCTAGGATTCAAAAACACTTCTTCCCTGAATTTTTTAAAGGTCCACTATATTTCCAAAAGTGGATTGTTCAGTTGCCAAATATTTGTGTAGTGTTTGTGGTTTCTCTGAAGATTGACTTTCAGTTTTATTTCACTGTGGTATTATAAGGTACAAGGGATTATTTCATTTGTGTGTGTGTGTGTGACTTGCCTTGTGGCTTATAAACTGATTTTAGAGATGTTTCCATGTGCTAAGAAGAATGTGTACTCCTCGTCATTTAAAGAAAGCACTGTAGATAGTTGCTAAATCCAGTGGGTATCTGGTATTATTGATTTTGCAAATTGTTTTATATTTCTTAATTTTGAAGACCTGTCACGATTAGCTTCAGCTGAGAACTTGACACAAACCTAGAGTCTCTTGGGAAGAGGGAACCTGGATCACAGATCTACGTCCATCAGACTGTTCCTTGACCCTGTCTGAACTGCTGACTGGTGCAAGAGGTTCCAGCCCACTGTGGACAGTGCCATCCCTGGGCTTGTGGGCCGGTGCTATATAAGGAAGGCAGAGGTTGGGAGCAAACCACTGAGCGGCACTCTCTCATAGTCTGCTGCGCTCTTGCCTCTAGGTTCCTGCTTTGACTCCCCTCAGAACTCTCACCTGGAAAGAGATGACGATATAAACCGCATTGTCTCCCAACATGCTTTGGAGCAGTGTTTACCACAGTAATATAACTAAAACTAGAACATTATTTTGAAACGACAGTGGAATATTGACGTGCGCTTGCGTCACAACTTAAGGTACTTTTTACAGATAGCACTGTTAATCTCAGGAGCCCAAGCTTTGGTGCATAATAAGTATTTACAATGATCCCGGCCTCTTAACGCGCTGTGCTCATTTTCACGTCGTGATCCCCTTTATCTCTCCTGACTAGTTCTCATCTGAAGTCCTTTTCCGAAGTCATGAGATGCACTCTGCCAGCTTGTTTACGGGTTCTGTTTGTTTGGTGTGTTGGCACCCGTCCTTTAGTGTTTCGCCGTATATGTCTTTCCCAGCGGGATGTGTTCCTTGGACATAACCGATAGCTGGTTTTTGTTAATCCAGTCAGTCTGAATTTTTAATTGGCTAGTTGAGGACATTCGCTCAATGTTCTTTTCTTCCTCTCCTGTTTGTATTAAGACTCTGCTGCTTTACTATGTTGGACAGGATAGATGCCGTCCTAGCCCTATTTATTTATTTGTTTGTTTATTTATTTATTACTCTCATTAAATGCATTGTTTTCTCTATGTTATCTTAGATGATTGCCGCTGCTCCTTTGTGGTAGTATCCCTTTATGTAATTTGTAGTTCTGGCTGTGTTGAAATGAACCGTCTCAATTGATGCTTATCTTGAAAAGTTCTTGTTTCTCTAACCATATTCAGAAACAAGTTTGCTGTGCAGAGCAAAACCGTTAACGGTTATTTATATTCAAATCTTGAAATGTGTCGTTCTATGTTTGCCTTTTTTATTACTTCCTTTATTTTTATTTCTTGAGATCGTAATACATCATTTCACCCTTCCATCCACCTCCTCTTGCCTTTTTCTCTTGCAGATTTTAGTACTGTTGCTTTGTTTTCTGGTTTGTTTTTGTTTGTTTGACACTTTGACTGTTGTGTTGTAGAATGTTATTTTCCTGTTATTTGGGATTTTAATTTCTTTTGTGTTTTTGTTGCTGTTTTTTTCTGTAAATCTAAGAAAATTTCTGCTGTAATTTCATATTTTATATGGGATTGTTCTTTTACCTTACGGGTGTTTTGTTTTTTGTTTTGTCGTTTTATGTGTCTCAGTACACTCTTGATTCTGCCTTGCTTCCTATTCGTTAAGTTCTGCTTAGTTTTGTCTGTTGTTATTTTTCTATGTTTTTACTTGATGAATTGATAGATGGATGGATGGATGGATCAATTCTTTCCCTTCAAAATTTCTTTTTGTTTTTTTTCAGACTCTCAGTTTTCTTGCTGAATTCTTTCTTTGTGTTTTTAACTTTTTCTCCAAGTTTCTGGCTTTTTAGTCACCACTGGTAACTTTGTTGTCTAGCTTCTGACTTGATTTCTTTACCACATTTATTTGCCTATTTGTATCATTCCTGTGGTCAATGATTTATCAAAAGTATGCTATACACAATAATTATAATGCAAGAAGCTAATTAAATGTTAAAGAGAATGGCCAGGGATATGCTTGTTTTTCCTTGGCTTAGAGAAATATAGAATACTTGGAGCAATATCAGGTAACATCTGGATAATGGCATACATTATAACAAATGTGGCAGGGGCTGCTGTCCTGTTAGAGGACTCCTGATCTAAGTATCAGTGAGCCTGCCTTGACACGCATTTGAAAAGTTCTTCTGCTACATGAGGATGCATGTGATATTAGTAAGTGGTACCCACTTGTGGTTAGAAATTTTTAAACTATCGGGAATGTTTTTGTGGTCATATCAGCAAAACAAAAAGAAATCATGGAATATTGTTCTGGGAACAACGAAGGTCATGATCCTTCAAATACTCTAAAACTTCTCAACGATATGCAAGAGAACTTCCTGTTTTCCATGGCTATTTTATGAGGGAGTCAGAAGAGCTGGAGTTGGTACTGTGGGCTCTGAGGGGCTGGTCCTGGCAGGAATTGAGGGAGTCTTGGGTGGTTCATAGTAGTAGAAGACAATAATATTACTTTAGAACAGTTCTAAAGAGTTCCCTTAGTACCTGAGGGTGAGCTGGTAGCTTTCGTGGCACTCCAGAGTTCCCGCTGACCATTTGAGCTGGATCCAGCTGCAGTGTGTCATGACGCTTACATAGCATGCACTCTCCTGGTATGAACCAATGGGTCTTGTTTCACTCTGTGGTTATATGCGATAGTTGGCTGTTTGTGCTGCCAATGTCACAGTCTTGCCATTTTGGCTACTAATGTCAAGACTCAGAAAGGACTTGAGGCTGACTTGTTTATCTTACATAAAAGAATGCCCAGAAATTATGTGAATAAAGATTCCAAACAAAACAGCTTGCTAAGAGAGCAACAATAGTGGTTAGATTTTCTGAGCAAAAATATGTTTATATGTTGCTAGTGAGACACAGGTAGGCACATTTTGTGACTGCAGAGCACAGACTGCAAGGCTGCTAGTGGCCTGGAGTGCGAAGCAGCATGGCTCCTGCTTCCTCATAGCTGTCTGGGATGCTGGCTAAGTGCAGGCCTTACTCCATCAATACGGCAGGCACAATGACAATACCTGAGCACCTGTCCTGGTCTACCCCATGTGCCCAAGTACTTGATATAAAGCACCACTACCAAAAACAACCCAGGGAATAACAACACTCATGAAGAGAGCTGGAGGAATTTTCAACTGTTTCTGAAAACAATTTAAGGAGAAAATACAAAAACTTTAAAGGTCTTTTCAGGGTGCATTAATAATTCAAGTATCGGGAAGATGTTTGTTGACTTTTTCCTCTGTGATTCACATCCTAGGCAAGAAAGGGTAATAAAAGTTGAAGTATCATTTGAGTGTCTGATTGATTTGTTCATAAATACAGAAAAAAAGCTACAGTTGAAGCTGTGAAGGAAATGGTATAAAAGTGGTAAAAATACCTTACCTTGGAGATTTCAAAGGTGTTTGTTCAAGTGACACAGCTGGCTTGGAGATCTTTTGATGAGGTATGATGTGAAAAGATGGCATACCAGGTCTGGGCACAGCACTAACTGGAACATCACATAGAGGGAGGTGAATGTCACACACCTGCTACAGATGTGACACCAAGGAGCTGTGGATGGATGTATTCTGGTGTCTAGATGTGGGATCACTGGGACACGGGAGTTCACAGAGACTGAACATCATCTGCATTGATTTACAAGGGTAGGGTGTACGAGAAGGGCTGCCTGCTGGGAACGATCCCAACATCTGGCGTTGAGTATGACGAGGCAGCAGGGAATCGTGTGCTTCAGGACTCGGTAGAAGAGAAAAGCCACTGATTTCACGGGCTCTAAAATAATCATTGTGCACAGTGAAGTTTTAGAGCACTTATGTGCAAAATAATCCAGATGTCGGGAGGAAGCTTAACTCCCAGTCCTTGAACCAATGCTTCACTTATGTGTGACTACTTGATGGTTTAAATTTATTTTAAATTAATTAATTGAAGTTATCTCTGATCATGTGACAGTGAAGTCACTCCCATTCCATGCTGCTAGAAGCACACATCCACAGATGTGTCTCCAAGAAGGAGATGAGGTTGTGATCCCCACGGAAGGCACTACGTCTGGCTCCTAGAGGGCCCATTAGCTCCAGCTCAATTTATTGTGGTTTTCTTCATTCTCCAATCATCATTCCACAGTGAAGTTATTAGCTCTCATGTTACTTTAATTTAAAGAATTTCCCTAACCCATACAGAGTCCTTTTGGCATCAATATCCTGACTTTTATCTGTAACCCCTCCTGCATAGTGGGCTGATTGCAATTTAAATTATTTATGATATAAGGTTGTTTCTCAACATGCTTTCTTATGCCCTGAATGCTACAAATTTACTTTGATGTCATGGAATATTGGGTCTTTGAAACATAAATTTTCTTTTTGAATTAATGCTAATGCATTTTATGAATTTGATGCTGTTACATTCCATGAACAGGCTTTCCTTAGTCATAAATAAAATGTGCTGAACAAAGAGCCAAATATGTTACTAGAGCAATCTTAATATAGAAAACAAAGCCAACCAACCAAACAAATACTGGGCTTCAAAATGCATGTGTCAGTTAAATATATCCTAAGTAAATTGAATCCTTATGAGTGAATAATCCCAAATACAAGGTGTAGTGCAATTGTAAAAGGACTAACATGAAAGAAACACACGTAGAAAATGTAGGAGTCTCATTTGTGCAGCATGGTTGATTCAGCAGCATGGCTGATCTGGGAAAGGATCACCTTTAAGGGCCAGTGATACACATTTGATCTCTGATTTGGCAGTGTGTCTGCTCTAGGGTAGAAAGAATGCTAGTCAGGCTAATCCTGTCCTCTGTTTGTATTAATGGTAAATGAAAGGAAATTCTGTGGTTCTTCCCTAGCGACTAACATGGACAAATGAGGAATACTCGTGTCTCTCAGTCTGACCTTCACCTAGGGGCATCAAGGTTGACTGGCGTAGGAAGTGAATTATAGGATTCTCCTAATTAATGCAAAATAATACTTTATATCTGAAGACAACACAGCACAAGTCTTTAAGTAAGCCAACACAGAAGGCAATGGTGCCACACGCCTTTAATCCCAACTCTTGAGATATAAGGGGAAACAGTTGGGAGAGGCAGAAGTAGGAGCTGAGAGAAGAAGCAGAAGTAAAAGCCAGGTGAGAAGCAAGACAATCAGAAGCAGGAGATTGAAGAAGCAGGTTTGTGGAGAAGAGGCTGTGGAGAAGGCAGCTAGTCAGAGTTCAGTTCAGCCTCAGAGGCTGAAGCCCTCTAGGTCCAGGCTTGCATCCTGAAGATTGTATCTCATTCTTCCTTAAACCCCCGCTAATAAAAATACTTTTACACTTATTTAAAGTTGTAATACTCCTTGGCAGTGGTTATCTTTGCAGACTTAATAAATGACCTCTTATCTGGGGTTCTCTTTCTTCTTTCTGTAAACACTTAGGCCATCAAGTTGTTAAAGCGTGTGCAGCTATTTTCCAGTGCAACTGAGATGTGATAATATCGTAGCACCAATAGTCACCGGCTCTCACTAGCTTAGAGTGGATAGGTTGTGCATTGTTTCTAGGATTCCTGTAGAGTTTTGGACCTGCCTGGCATCTGGATTTGGCTCATTTTCTGTGGTCTATTTAAGGGCTACTCACTTAGTAGGGGTGAGTTTAATTAGTGCAGCATCACAAAGCATCTTAAATCCTTTTCAGGGGATGCTCCTAAACTGTAGACTTTAGAAAGCAGGCAAATGTGATGACTTAACCCATGAACGACCAAGACACTCCACCATCCCTGGAGACTTTCTGTGCCATGGGTTACATGCCAGTCGTGAACAGGGAACAGGGAGTAGATGGATGAGTGTCAGCCAGTGCTTTGTGATAGATGAAGCCTAATTAATATGTTGTTTTGGTTTCAGATGAAGTACGTAGAGGTTTGTGAATTCTTTAATGTGCCTTCGTGGGTAAACTGGGCTTTCTGAACTGTGTATGATACATCAGGTCAGTTTCACTGTTTCCAAACCAGAAAAATAAGGGTGTCAGAGGCACAGCAAGAAACAGGGGATTTAGTGGGAATGCCAGAGAGAGCTTGAGAGAGAGTAGTTGAAATCACTTCTAAGGTAGGCAAAAAGGAGTTGCAGATTTTCTTCTACATTTTAGCCACTGGAAATTCAGTATCACTGTTAGGTAGCCTGGGGCAATGAACTGACAGATGTTTAAATTAAAAGTCTGCAATGTGCTCATCACACATTTTAAGCCAGTGATGCTGTGTTGTTCTTATTTCTAAAATTTAAATGTGTCTCAAATATTGCTAAAGTAGGGAACCGTTATTTTAAAAACGAACAAGGCAGATGTTTTATTAGGGCTACAAAATTGACTACAAACTCTTTTTGACTGCTGTTTCAAATACTATCAAGAATCTTAGCCAGTGAACATATTCCAAAGCATAATATTTCCAAAGGAATATTATGGGGAATTGTGCTTAATTTGCTTGTGGTTTCAAAGGCAGCAAAAAATAATGCGAGCTGCATCAACGGCCAAGACGGAACACATGGCTACCTGACAACTTACAAAGCGCCTGCCGTGAATACACTGATAACGCAATTGGGAAAGATATACCTTTTTTGTAAATGATAATTTATAAACTACAGACTAATATTTTGGATATAAGCTGTTTAATGATGTAAATTGGGTAATATGTATGCAAAATTTTCTAGCCTCAAATTGGATGTTTAAATAAGTATTTTTTTAACTTTGATACATTTAAATTACCATTATAAAATAGATTCCCATCTCTCTTCAAAGCAATTTTCATGCTAATTAGTGCTTTTTATTCTTTCAATATGCATATATTAACATAGTATGTTGCTGTATCTCTAAGCTATATGTGAAAATATTTAAAAGCTAAGACTGGCCCAGTCAACATGCTAGCGTGGAGATGGAAGGGGCTCATGAGCGCTTATGCCTAATCAAAGAGCTGTGGGAAGTAGATGTCTTATTGGAGAGGGTCAGTTTTCTTAATGAGTGTGGATCCTGGAAGAGGAGCCATGCTTCAGTGGACAACCCCACACCCAGTAGTGTACTCATGGCAAAAATTTGACTCAACGGGTTATGAAAAACAACCCAAGAAAGAAGATGCAAAGTGGGTAGGGGTGTGAGCAGATGCACCTGTACAGGGTTGGAAGAGGAGTGAAGGCTGGATATGATAAAAGACGCTGTATGAAATTCTCAAATTACTAATAAAATAAATTAAAATCTTAAAAAGTAGCTATGAATAATTTTCAAATTTAGTACAGAAGGACGGATCATTTAATATGTTTTAAAATGTCATTTTGTAGGTGAGATGTAGCTTAGCACTGGACAGCTTGCCTGGTATGAACGAGATCTTGGACTTCATCCCCACCACCGGACACAATGGTATACATTGTTATTTCTATACAAATTTTTTACGTAAATAGTATTAATTCAGTTAAGTGTTAGTTCCAGTTCCTTGCATATTAATAACAATCTGGAGAAACTAACCCTTCTGTGAAATCATAAGCAGGGCACTGCTTTGTAATTCAGGCAGACACAAAATATATATGAAAATCTTAACCTTGTTTCCTTAATTCTGTAAAAAGAGACAAAACTACTTATTATTTATTTATTTATTTATTATATCTATCTGTTTATTATATACATGTCTGGGAGCTTTGCTTGCATATACGTTTGTGTATCGTGCATGCCTGGCGCCTGTGGAGGTCAGAAGAGGGTGATGGATCAACTAGAACTGGAGTTACAAGCCCCCACATAGGTGCTGGGACCAGACATGGGTCTTAGAGTTTGTAGCTGCTGAGGCATCTCTTCAGGTCCAAATATCCAGATTTTAAGGGAATGGAAAATGCCCAGGCAGAATGAATGGATACCAGGACTTATATACACAGGACTTGGTGTGCAGGTGGCTTCTTGAGTGACTCGGTCATGTACATGCATCGCTGTGCCCACCGGCTGGCGCTTCCTGCTCTAGGCGGTCTCCTTACTCAGGATTTGTTTTCATTCCAGGGCTTCTCGCTCTCCTGGGGCAGATATATGAGGGCAGTTGAAACGTATCAATAGCTGTAAGAACATGAATTAGAAGCACGGACGGACAGTTCGGTGGTAGAGAAGTCACCGGTGCACTGTGAGAGTGTCTGACTACCATTCCTCTGTGTGTTTTAGGGAAAGGCTTGCTCCATTTATCTGATTGTTACTGTGTCTTGGGCAAATCCAGATGAGGATGCAACAGCAATTATATCCATGCTGGCTGCTGCTCCTGGCGGCTCTCTATAGTAAACACTGCCGCTATTCCTAATAGATTCATAATTTCCAGGTTATTGATGAAATGCGATGATCTGCCATGATATAATCAATCTTTAATAAGTTTTGTATTTAACATAATATGTACTATTATGTTTTCTATTCATTTTACATATTTAATAGAAATGCTAGCCTTCCTCAGACCTCTGGGTGTTGTGATGGGTTATGTAGGGAGAACTTTGAACATTCTTTTTCAGCATTGATGATAAATTTCAGACAAGAGAGGGGACTACTATATATATATATTTGCTATATATATATTTGATATAGCATACAGTTTAGGCACACTATGCTGCATCTTTGCTCCTTATATCAGTCCTTTGAAGTAGGTACATTTAACTCCATTTTTATGAGATGAGAGGCAGAGAGCCAACAGTTAGGGAGTGAATGTTAGCTGCCCCCAAGTGTCGGGTCTCTGTCTTTGGGTCCCATGGGTCCCTCTGGACGGCCGCCAAAGGATGTTTCGCCAGCAACAGTCTGGAACCGTTCGCTGGCCAGACGAACGGGCCTAGACCTACACGGAGAGAAGGCTCAGCCCGAAGTTGGTGTTCGTAACCTTTCGCGAAGCTGTCCACACAGCGGACCTGAGAAAAGTCGGGTCACAAAGAATGCCTCTGAAGCTTGTGTTTGGTGAACACAAAACTCATTTATTAGCGGGCTTTTCCCTGTTTAAATATCTTTCCGGGGAAGGAGGGGTTTCTCCCTTGGGTGGCAAGCCTAATTACCTGAGGCAGGAACACCTGAGGCGGGAGAGGGAAGCATCCACCCAATGGATCCAGGTGCATGTTCCTTCTGCTTTCGAGAAGCAGGCAACCCACAATTTTCTGTCCAGGGCACGAGAAGAGGAGCCCTCTGTGTGCTCTTTCCTCTCACCTATACAGGGAATAGAGGCACATCCCAGCGGCTTCACTGCTTCTTCAGCCCACACACAAGGGGCAGTGCTGGGCTTTGGACTAGTTTTCTTTTACTGCAGGGCCTGAAGGGTCTGATGATCTCCTTTAATGTACTGCTTGGGAAGTATTGATGCATCCAAAGACAAGTTCAGTGTACTCCCGTCATTTTTATGAGCTTTCATCTTGTTATAAATTCTAACCCTGAAGGTGAACCTGGACTAAATATACTGTCTACACGCTTAAATGTCAATCTTTGTTAATGTCAAGATATTCTCACTTTTGTTGTTTGAGGTGTCTTATGTGCCTATGTGTATGTGTTCATGCACATGTGTGTGTTTGTGTGTATGCACATATGTGTATATATATGAATATTAGAGACATTTTTAGTAAGGTTGTGCTTCTATTATGAAACAGACCAAAGGTACAGAAGGACGAAGTGGTACAATCTGACTGAGAATCATTAGCACAAGTTTGCTATTGTCCCCTTGAAGCTTGGCTCATGGAATGACAGAGTCACAAACAAATGATGTAAAAGTGGGGGTCAGGAGGAAAGTGTGCACTTCAAGGGCGTGGCATCGGCCACTGCAGAACAACATGAGTGTCAGTGTGTTTATTAGCTACATCATTGTTGGAGGGTTAGTTAGTCTGGGTGGGAGGTGTCTGTATGATCATATGATCTCAGGCTGTTAACATTTAAGAAGAGGAAGCTGAAGTTTCTAGTTTTTTGCACACATTGGTCAACATTTGTAAACACTTGGACCAAATTAAAAAAAAAAAAAAAAAAGCTTTGTTTTTTTCTGAGTCTGACCCTGGGGGAATGCTTTAACAATATCCCATGGGTCTGAAGCATTGATCCTTGACATGACTGTGTCATGTCAACAATACACATTTACTGTTGAATTGAACCCCTTTGGATAGTCGTTGAAGGTCCCTCTACTCTCTCAATTCACCCAAGGCTCCTTAGAACTGACCCCCTCTGTATAATCACTGAAGGCTCCTCCACTTTCCCCATTCACCTAGGGCTTCTTCAGCTGCCATACTGTTCATGGCTCTGAGTTGACAGTCTCATCTTGACTTATGACATATATTGTCTCCATGTGGTGTGGCTTCTGCATACATCTTCCTTTGTGTAAGATACAGGCTGACTGTGGTCCTCGAGAGTCTCTTCCATATCTGATACCGAAGCTGATATTTGGTATAGCTAGCATTGACTGGGTCTCTCTCTCAAGAAGTTTTCTTCCCTACTTGGTACCCACAAAATAAAAGGCAGTGTGGACAGGTGGCAAGACTATAAACTGAGGGGCACTTCTGGCCAAGGCTTGAATGTGAAACCAGCATTTCTGCCACATTCTCCAAACCTCAGAACCAGCAGATAATCCATAAATGTGAAAACAAACCTTCACAGAAGTAATTACAAAAGCTTGTTGTCATTTATAATCTACCGTTCTACCATGAATATAAAACCAGATGATCAGTGAATGTTTCAGGCCCGAAATAACTCAAGAGATGGCATATTTTCCATGAAGTCCCACACTGCCCCACCCCCGGCACTGTTTACACATTTCCACCTGTTTTAGTATGCATGATTTTGTTCAGGTAACCGCTACCAACGTAAGCAAGCAGTTAGAGGACTCCTCAAGTACTGAGTGTTCAGCTGGAGGCAGAAAAGATCCAATTTTGACATTGCCGGTTGAAAATAGATGTTTTAATTCCTCCCTTTGTAAAGAAGGCAACTGACACCTCGTCTGGGGTACAGCACTTTTTCTGTCCAGCTGGCCACTTGATAAATAAGAAGATATTCTTTTTTTTACTTATATCAATGCAAAATTCATGAATCCTAGCCGGGCTTTCTTTTTTGCTTAACCAGGTAAACAAGTATCTATTTTTAGATACAGTTCCAGTATGAACCTGTGATGCTATCAAAGAGATTATTACTCTATAGTCAGCACCTAATGCAATATGTGAAGTCTGCAGCAGAGGAACTGGGGAAGAATGACATTGGGAAATCAATATTATTCCTGCAATGCAGCCAATCAAAAGCAAAATATTGAATTAGATGACAAAATGCTTCATGGGCATTTTTGTGCTCCTGGTGG
Source organism: Cricetomys ansorgei (assembly GCA_026225945.1). Classification (NCBI taxonomy): domain Eukaryota; kingdom Metazoa; phylum Chordata; class Mammalia; order Rodentia; family Nesomyidae; genus Cricetomys; species Cricetomys ansorgei. The sequence continues at coordinate 16,127 of JAMJFZ010000728.1, read as the reverse complement.
GCTGAACACACTCCAGTGGATGGCTGTACATTCATGAGTACATGGGCGGCACAAGTTGGACTTGGTGGGTTACAAAATAAACAAACAAAATGAAGATGTAAAGTCGGGAAGGAGTCAGGGAGTAGGCGTGCATCTTGGAGAGGGTATCGTGTGAATACAATGACAATGTATTGTATAAAATTCTCAAAGAGAAATAATACATTAAAACAAACCACACACAGATTTTAAAGGAGATATTAAATTCTTATTTTGAAGAAAATGGTGTGGGGTATGAGCTGCTTTTTAAGAAGATAAAGTTGCGGTTAGTGGAGGAAACAAAATCAGTCAGTCTTTCTCTAACTTGGGGAGTCCGGATACTGAGAGTACTACTTGGGGCTAGCAGAAAGCTTTGGAAAATACACGGCACTGGAAACCAGAAAGTGAAGCTCTAATCAGCATTGGTTTTACTGATGCCTCTGGGCTTGCTGTGTGTGAACTGTATAATGTAATATGGGATCGCTGATAAAACCGTCCCCAGTGTAAAACCCAACAGTGGCAGGCTCACCTCCCACAGAACTGTCAGTCACACCAGTGAGAGGATTCTATAAGTTCACCAATGCCAGAGAACTGACCCTATGTTTTAAAGATGTATTACTCTTTTGAGTAACAACACCAATAGTTCCCAGTCTTTTGTTGTGAATGGTCCTGTTCCACGCTTGCCCTCCAGAAAGGTGCCAGAAGGTTTACAGAAGTTTTACAGTGTGGAGTTGACCAGAAAGCCCAGGGTTCCGCAGAAAAAGGACACTGAATCTAGCACAACTCTATTTCCAGGGACAATGGTTCAGTTATCACCGCGTGAGTGTTCCAGTGGTTTGTAGAACAAGGCTACTTAAACAACAAAAATTGGAAATAGGTCTCTGTGTGTCTCCTTTACACTCTTAATCATAAAAATAATATTAATAAAACATAATTTTATATTAATATTTAGGATAAACTTTACTCTTAAGTGCCATACACTTTAACAGTTAGGAAGAATAAGAAGTGGGAAATAAAACTGCATATTTTACCACAATTATGTAATTGCTCAAAACAAATTTCAATAATTCAAGGTGCACATATATATGCACATTTATTTTTGGATATATGAAGGGAGAACAGCAACTATGACAGTAATTAAAAATAAATTAAAAGGTCCCAACTGAGTATTTAAGACTGTTTACTAAAATATTTGTTTTATGCAAAAGAATGCAGCAATGATAGCAGGCAGGACACAGACAAAGAAAATTTATAAATCCCACAAAAATAATCTTACTCAAGAGGCAGGAAGAGCGAGACTGGGTACAAGAGAGATGTATCATCAATCTATCTATAGATATACGCAGCCTATCATCAATACATGTACTTTTAAGAGCAAAAGGGCAACTAGACTATCTGAATTTTTCCCTTACCCTTCCCACTAAGAACAACTAAATCACATAGAAGCTCACAGAAAAGAGAATTAGAAAAAGTAGAAAACTGGAGAGAAAGTAGCCGACTAGGGAGGTGAGTTCCATCCCAAGCTCTCTGTTCCCCTGCTGCCGGATGTCTTAGTTGCTGTTCTATTACCATGAAGAGACACCATAATCAAGACAACTTACAAAAGGAAGCTTGTGCTTGGGGCTCACTTACAGTTTCAGAAACGAGGCCAAGATCTTCATGGTGGGAAACACGGCAGCAGTCAGGCAGGGGCAGCGGTTTAGGGATTACACACTGAGGTAACAGCTATGTGGTAAGGACAGAACCAGCTGGAATGACATGGCATTTAAAACCTCAAAGTCCATCCCCAGGGACACAGCTCCTCCAACTTCTCAATCCTTTTTAAACAATTCAAATAACTGGAAATCAGACATTCAAATATATGAGCCTATGGGGACAGTTCTCGTTCAAACACCATACCATGTCTGCCAAATGTGAGACCCAGGGAGCATGCAGCCTTGACATGTCAATCAAATGGTTGAAAAACACTAAAAATGTCTTCAAACTCTGTCATTAACTGACCTAGTGGGAGGCACCTCAACCAGGAAGAAATCTAAACAATAGCTGCCCTACTCCACTGAAAATGTCACAGAAATCCTGGCAGTGCCTTCTGACCCTAACCCTAACCCTAACCCTAACCCAGGAGAAATCCTGGTCACTGAGGTTTATAATCAGTCCTTAATGCCTAACAAAGTCAGTTCCAGAGAGATCCAAGAAGGTCTGGCATTTTAGAAAATGTTTTAAATTTCTGTTTATTCAGTGGAATGTTCCTGGTTATATCAGCCACACCTCAGGGCAGGCCCCACACCCAGGAGTAGCCTAACAACACAAAACAAACTCCTTGTTCTCTTCTGGGTCTTTTGCTTCATTTTGGCATTTTTTGTTTTATTTGATCTTTTGTTTTAATTTTTGATTTTGTGGGGTTTATTTGGAAAGAGAGAGAAACAGTAAAAAGTTAGGTAGGTAGGGAGCTGGGAAGTATCTGGGAGGAGTTAGGAGAAGGGAAACATAAAATATAGTGTATGAAAAAATGCTAAATAAGAGAAATATTTTTTCATTTTTTTGAGCTTATAGTATATTCTTTTTCTTTCCTCCCTCCAAACCCTGCCTTGTACCCTTCCTTGCTCTCTTTTATGTGTGCATACACACACATGCGTGCACACACACACACACACACACACACATATTGTTAAATACAGAAATACAATTTGCTCAGTCCGTATAATGTTACTTGTATGTATATGTGTTCAGAGATGATCATTTGGTGTTAGATAATCAACTGATGCTCTTTGCTGGGGAAGACTGTGTCTTGCACTCTCCGAGTAACTTAGCTGCCTATGGTTCTTTGTCTGGAGTTATATTTGTCTGGAGGCAAGATCTTTCCACATTAGCATGTCTCTTAATTGTTCAGGTTATAGGTGTAACTTCTAATATTTCAAGGAGATTCAATCTCACAGCAAACTCCCTGATCACCTGGCTTTCCCAATCTTTCCACCCCAACTTCCTCAATGATTCCTGAGCCTAAGATGCAGGAGTTGTGTTGAAGTATGTATTGGGACTAGGCCCTACAACTGCATGTTGATCAGTTTTGAATCTCTGTAATGGTCTCCATTTGTAGTAAAGAGAAGTTTCCTTGATGGGCGTGAGAACACTTGTCTGTGAATGGGGACACATGTTTAGGATGTAGTTAGGGACCATGTTGGGTTGCTAAAGTGGCTGTTGTAGGTTCTCCTTCAACATCTATGACATCACTAGGCTTAGATTCTCCACACTTATTTTCAGAGTTCCCAAACCACTCTACAATACCCACAGCAGTGTGAGTGTTCCTTTTATCCTCGGGCCTGTGGAGACCCCAGGAAAGCCTGGACTTGATCTCCACCTGCAGTCACAGGGTCCATCCTCTCCCTGATACTTTGCTGCTACTGTAAGCAAGAGGGAATTAAAAGACAACCCTCCAGCAGAGGCAGGTCCCCTCCCTGCGGGGAGGGGTGACTGGGGAGCTGCAGGTCCCATCCCCATCTGACAGCTGCAGTTTCCCCAGGTCCCTGGAAATAGTGACAACCAAAGTCTTCTAAATGATTTTCCCAGTCTGGTGCTGCACAGTGGCGGTGGCGCCCTTTGCATCTGCTTCACTTCTCTAACTCGATTTTACTCTCTCTGCTGCGAGAACAGCTCTTACAGGATCTGAGCTTGTGTGCATGCAGCTATGGTGCTAAGAGTTGCTTGATTAATATTTTTGGCCCTTTGTCTTAGTATTCTGCTTTCGAATCCTCTTTTCTTTCTTGGTGTTGATATCTTCAGAATGCTAGTAGTTTCTTTCACCCTGCATTCTCTGGGATGTTGAACAGAGTTCGTCCTTGAGGATGAGCATTCAGAAGAGCTGACCCATATCCATGAAGGAGCTGAGAGACAGCAGAGCACAGGCAGAGAGATCTCTTATCAGGATTGTCTCATGCCTTTATATCATGAAGAAGAACAACTTTTATTTTATGGATCTCTTCAAAATCTAGTATTTTTAAGTAACTGTCTTATCGGCGCAGAGCTCAATCAGCTCAGGCTGTCCTCAGACTTGTGTATTTAGGGCTTACCTTAAGTTTATCCTTCTGCCTCAACCTGGAGTCACAGGCACGAGCCTTCATGCTTAGCTTTACAACAGTTCGCTTTTAAATCCGATTACATCATAATTAAGTATCTTATGACTAAATAAGTGTGGTAGCAGGTATGAAGACAATTATATGATGCAGCAAGTGTTTTTCATTCGGATCGAGCGTTCTGGTTATCTCACACAGTAGTCACCAAAACTGTCATTGACTTGAAGAATGAAATTCAATCACATGTAGAGTAAAGGCAAATCTCAGCGCTGTCTAGATATGTTCAGAGTGGGACATAGAGAACCCATTGATGGTGCTGGCTTAAAAATGCTAAAACTGAGACTTCCTGCATTTAATTACTTCCTCACTGTCCATCAAATTGGAACACGATCACTTCCCACTGGAATTTACTGCACTGACATCATTGCTTGATTCATTGCTTCAGCTGACAGCCTTGCAAATGCCCAGTCTTTGTGCTTTTCCCATACTCCCGCTTTCAGAGCTCTGGCTTCGAGATGCCATCTTCTGTCCACCTACATCTGACATGCGTTTGTGAGCACTCACTTTATTGTATTTATTTTGTAAGTTTTAGAGCTCTAAACGAGGTATTGATAGAGTAGACATGGAGATGGACTCTTCTCCACTTTACCTACTGTTTTCTGCTTTAATTAACTCAAGGGTTAAAGAGTTAAGTAAGGTAATTACCATAGTTTGTATAAAATATATGGTATATCAACTTGTTAAGTTCAAGAGTCTCCTGAACCACACACAGAAATTTCTTTGCTTAACGAATGTTTTGTTTTGTTATTATTGTGTGTATGCATACTGTATATGTGGATACATTGCTGTGTGAGGACATCGCTATGGAATTAGGTCTCTTCTACCTTCAAATGGAGTATGGATTAAAATTCAGGTCACAAGACTTGTATGGCAAGTGACTTTACCTGCTGAGCCATATTTCTGGAGCTAGTTAACACACACACACACACACACACACACACACACATGATTTTAAAATGTATGTGTATACACACACACACGTGTGTGTGTGTTTGTGTATCTTCACAACTTTGAGACTTTCCTCAGTTGGACTTCTAGATCAATTTTAGTTGAGATCATAAAATAAGTAATGATTTTCTAAGATTGAAAGCATTATTGTTTACCTGCTAATCCCATAAAACCCTTATTTAATTTAACATATCAGCAGAGGATTCTATCTATATTCAGTATCAGAATCTTTCCTTTTGTATTTCCTCTATGTGAATGTTGACTTTTGGCAGCCTACATAACCCATACATCATATCTGACTGAAGGGTATAGAATAAAAAGAAAAATTAGTTTATAAAGAAGTTCATGGAAAATTTTATCCAAACCACAAAATATTTTAGCTCTTCAGCCTTTATATGTATTATAACTAGAATTTTTAAAGCCAGATAAAACACATGCATACTAAAAATACTTTGCGTACTCCTTATTGTAAATAACATTAAAGACCTTTCGAATAAGACATATGGAAAACCAGCTACTACAGAAGCTTCTAGTGGGTATAGACAGACATGGTCCGGGAAAAGATATAAATAAGAAAAGGCGTTAAATATAATCACACTATAACAGGGAAACAGCAATCTACTAGATTCCAAAGTCTAATGAATCAAAAGCCCAGAGACAAGAATATATTACTTTTTTTGGACTTGTTAACAAGATGTCCACAAATATTGAAGGATATCACTATCATTCTTGGCTACCCTCCAGAAATTGACAGTAACACTCTGATGCCAAAGACACTGAATGCTTGAGTCACAGAGCACAGAGAAATCCAGCTGGTACTGATCTGGAAGCTCAACTCTGCATACTAAGGTTCATAGTTATGAAAGATGCTATACAAATTTTTGGGGAAGAAAAGTAACCATCAATCATACCCAGTTATAAACCTAGTGAGGTACAGTAATAACTGACTTGGCCAGACATGCCCACTGATATAACAGTGGCATAAACTCCATGGGCATAACAGCAAACTCTTGATTGGACTAAAGGCCAATTCCATAAGATGAAACACATACCTGACACCCGTATCAGGCTAAGAACGTGTGTCTAGAAAGATTATAGGCCATTGAAGAGAACTACTACTAGTATGCTAAAATAACTGTAGTAACAAGCTGACTCCTTTTACCCACAGATCTGTGAATCTCTCTGCCCTCATCTGAAGAGTTTCTATTTGCAGTAGATAGGAACTAACACAATGACCCACAATTGTCCCAGCATCCGATCTCAGTCCTGAAGGGCACACATACACCACACGTTCCCTCCCTCCTCAGTGAGTGCTGTGAGAGAGGCAGAAAGAGGAGAAGGGCACAGATGGTGGATGACTACAAGGAGACATTAATGTTGGACACAGCGAGGGCGCTGCCTATATGAACACACAACATTTGCGGCAGCACGTGTAAGACCTGTGCGAGCCCAAGGGTGACCAAATCCAGATTTGGAGGTGGGAGTGGGCATAAAAATCACACCTGAGGCTGGGGAGCTATTGGAAATTGGTAGCTGCTGGGAAACAAGAGCTAGCCTTCTCTAGAGTGTAGCTCCTTGTGAGTCACATGATCCCGTGCAAGACCACACACAGAGTATTAGAGCAGCATGAATTAGCTGAAAGTTAAAACAAACAACCAAACAGAAAAGGGGACTCAAAATGGAGTGGAAAGGAGAAAGTTTTATTGGGCCTTATGGCCAGGCGAGGGGCCTGTGGTCCAAACTCAAACCAAGCTCGAGTTTAGAGACCTGTCTTGGCGCCTCTAGCTCCGCACAACGGTGACGCAGCATAGCCTATTCTGGTGGCGACTCTGCCTAGTTACTGCTACATATGAAAACCTTACTGGCTCTCACCCCTCACTCCACTTTACTTCACACCCTATGTCACCTCTCCTCATCTCCTAGATCCTCCCGTTTACCCTCAGCCTATAAAAAGGCGGCTTGTAATAATAAAAGTGAGTTCCTGCTTTGACAGTTCTCCCGGCTCCGTGTGTCTTTCTCCCGGTGGGGGAGTGGTTGGGCCCTTGATACTCACCATCCTGCTCAGCCCTGAGGGGGACAGGCTGGTCCTGCTCCTGCTCAATGACTCATACTGTTGGAATGCCCAACAGAGGTTTAGATTGGGGGGAGGCGCAATGAATATGATTAAACATGTATGAAACTTTAAAAGAACTAATAAAAATAAAAAAGGGAAACGTGCAACCAAAATGGAGTGAACTTCCCGGTAAGAAGGCCTGGAACCTGAGATGATGAACCCTGTAGGTTTCACTCCAGAGAGTCACTGACAGGCTAGCAGTCTTTCTTGGGTGTCATTTTGTCCTTGGTGCTTTTGTCAACAAAATTCCAAGCCTTTTCTGACTTAGCATCAAGGTAGAAATTTCAAAAATATAGACAGAAATTTAAAAATGCATAACAAAAGAAAGAATGTGAAACTTAAGTATTGTATATGTATACAATTTAAGAGACACCTTTGAACCTCCATTTGTGGGTATTAAAATCGTGTGCGATGCATATTTTTCACACCATAGGTTTTGTAATGCACTAAAACCTTTGTGACTAATTCAAAGTATTGAGGAAATTGCTTCCATCTCCTGTGATGATTTTATGTTTGGTTTATGCCACTTAAAAAAATGTTTCTCAAGTGCATTGACACAGTCTCAAATGGCCGAATCCCATTCTTTTAATTTTTAAGATATTTTTATTATTTTATGACTGCATTATGCATGCTTGTGCAAGACAAATGTGCTTGGTGCCAGCAGAGGTCAGAAGAGTATGTGGGATCCCTTGGAACTACAGTTAAAGGCAGTCGTGAGCCATCATGTAAAGACTGGAAACCATACTCAGGTCTTCTGCAATAACAAGTCCGCTTAACTGCTGAGCCATCTTTCCAGTCCCAGAAGTCTCTTCTTTTCAAGGCTGAATATCCTTCTGTTCTCTCTATGCCAGATTCTTTATCACTCATCCTTAACTGATGATTAGTTTGAGTCCCTGTCTTGGCTACTGTGAATAATAGTACAATGCATACTGCACATGCAGTTATCTTTCTGACACACTGATTTCACTTAAATACAATAGTACTGAGATTCCTGAATCATATGGGGCAATCTTGGAACCTGGGTCCTAATTCCAGGAAATGACTCTATCACTTTATTTTTCCCCAAGTACTCAAGAAACCCCACTTTGTTATTAGTACTTGTTAGCTTTCATGTTTTGGTAGAAGCCATTGTAATAATTATGAGGCCATATATTCTTTGGAGTATATTTGCATTTTCTATGGAATATGATGTTACCCTGGTAACAGTAGATCTGACATGTTGCTGAAAGCCAAGACATACAATGTCTCTAGTTTTGCTCTTTATGCTTAAGATTGCTCCAGCTATTTAAAGTCCTTGGGATTTTAGATTTGGATTTTATATTTCTATAAAAATGCCATTGATTATTTTCATAGGAATTAGTTAAATTTGTGACTAAGATTGGTTACTATTAAAATTGGGACATTTTAAGAATATTAATTTTTCTGAAACGTGCATGATGTAATCTTCATCTACTTGTGTTTCCTTAAGTTTCTTCCACAACACAAGCATATTTTATTGGTTTTTATTTATTTGGTGTGTGTGTGTGCGTTGTGTGTGTAGTGGATATGCACGAGTGTGCTAACTCACGAGGAGGCTGGAGGAAGACGTTGGTGTCTTCACGTATCATCCCCTCCTGTGGCCTTGAGACAGGACCTTCCACTGACCGGAAAGTTTACTGTTGGGCTAGGCTGACTCGCCAGCGAGCCCCTGAGACCCCGCTGTCTGCCGCCACCTCTAATGCTGTAGTTACAGGCACATACAGCCAGGCCTGATTCTATGTGTCTGCTGGAGAGTCAGCCTCATATCATCACCATGCTTACACAGCAAGCACACGCTTATCCGTGGTATTATCTTCCCAACCCCATGAATATTTGAGACCTTTCCATGCATAGATCCATCACTAAATCTATCCCTGATTGTCGCCCTTCTGCCACCTGGGTCTGGGGGTGGTGGAGTGGCTGCGTTGAGCCTGTTTTGTGGGAGTGCTTCAGTCCTAGCCCGGCTCCCTCAAACTCCTGATTCTTTACACTGCCAATCCAGTAGCTGTGGTTCTGGATGGAAGACTTCCACCCCCTCGTGAGCGCGCATGGGCTCGACCCTTGCACTTGGTAACCCTGCTTTCTGCGGGCTGCCATGCTGGATGCAGGCGCTTGTGTTGGTCAAACCTACTATTTTCCCCAACCCTCTCAGAAAAGAGTTGGAGAGATGGCTCAGTGCTTAAGAGGAGGGTTTGCTTTTCCAGAGGTCCTAGGTTCAACTCCCTGCACCCACATGGCAGCTGTCAACTATCTGGAACTCCAGTTTCAAGAGATCTGATACCTTCAAGTAAACTTGAATGCAGGCAAAACATCAGTGCACATAAAATAAAAGATAGGGTTAGCATTTAAGAAAAATATCCTTTAAGTATTTAGAGATATTATTTTATAGTTACTGAGATTGAGATTATTTTCTTGTTTTCTTTTTGTTTGGTTAATTGCTAATATAGAGAAATGATATTGATTTTTACATGTTGATCTAAGATCGAATTGATTGATTAGTTCTTAAAGATCTTTCTTGAAATTTTTAGGGCTTTCTTTATATAAAACACATCTTCTGAAAATCTTTTTTTTTTTTTATAATTTGAATGCATCGACATTGTTCTTTTTCTAACTGTTTAGCTGGTATTTTCTATAGTTTTTTGAATAGAAAGGCAATCCTTGTCTCATTCTTATTCTTAGGGATCGCACTTCCCACCTTCACCAGAGTATAGGGTGTTATTTGTGAACCGATCATAATGGTTTTCTTACATGTGCAATTTGCTGACTATTCAACAGAAGGGTGTTAAGTTGTATGAAATGATGTTTTGCCTTGATGAAATCATTGTATTCACATTTACCTTCCTTGTAATGATATGCCACACTTACAGAGTTACCTTTCTTGAACTGACATTGGATCCCTGGGAAACCTAACAATAACAGTGAACACTTCTTTTGATAAGCTCTTGAAATAGCCAGTGTCCAGTTGAGGATTTTAAACATCTATGCTCATTAAAAAAACTGATATGTGACCTCATAAAATGAAATTAGCAGTACTTTGTCTTTGTTTTTTGGATATTTTTGAGAATTATTACTATTAATTCTTGTTTCACTAATGAAACTCAATGCAAAGTACCAGCTCATGAAGCATTTCCTTCTAAGACAGGAAGTTTTATGGTTGACCTATTCTTACTTGTTTTGAGAATTTGCATTTTCTGTCTTCTAGGCTCGGTTTGTATGTATCTCAGAATGTGTTGATTGCTTCTAGATTATTCAACACAGTACCAAGCAGTTGTTCATCCACCATTGATCCCCAGGGTCTTTTGTATTTCTGTAGCATCGATTTTGGTATCTGTTTTCCAAGCACACTTTGATTTTAGTCTTCTCTTTTTTTCTTAGTCTTGCTAAATGTTAATTTTTTAGGGACTTGAGGGATGGTTTGTGAACTCACATGTCCTATTTTACAGAGTATTCAATGTGAGCGTGAGAAGAATATGAACTTTCCTGTGTTGGATGGATGAATAGTCTGTGAATGTATGTTAGGGCAAATTGGTACAAATAGAGCTGAAGAGCATTGTTATTGTTGACTTTTCTTTCTAAATGATCTGTGGTGCTGGAGATTCATTTTCAACATAATTAAATAAAATAGCAGAGGATCACCCAGTCCTGCCCTTAAGCTCCGTTCTCTATCACCTGCTCTTCTTCTTGGTTATTTCTGTAGAAAACAATCTTCCTCAGCACACTCACTCACCTCTCATTGGCAGTTTTATGACTTTGGTATGCACAACTTATCCAACTTACATATATCAGATTTGATTGCTGTGAAAAAAAATGACCATGAATGTTAAAGGTATTGGATAGTGTTTAGTTACATAAAATTCATGGTGTGACTAATAATAACTTCCAAGACCTTTCAAAAATTTATATTTTATTTGTGTATGTGTGTGTATGTGCAGAATAACGGGCAGCTTTCAGGAGTCAAGTCAGTAGGCTTAATTGGCAACTGTGAGCACTTTGACCTGCTGTACCTTCTCTTCAACCCCCAAGAGTTTTTTTCTACATCACATATTTTATATGTTTCTTGTCTCTTCTTTTCTAATCTGCTTATAATATTCTTTGAACAGAGTTTCCACCTTTCTTATCACATTGAATTTTATTATGTTTCTTGTGTGATAGTGTGAGGTCTTCATATCAGTAGCTTCAACAGTTACAGCATCCAGTGTAAATTTGGTGTTCATACATTCAGAACGAAGTTAAGGCTAAGAATATTATGAGAAAATGAAAGCACCAGAAATATCTGCAAATCTACTTCACAAAATGAAAGTTACGAACTTCCAAAGGGTCAATGCTAAAGAAGATTGGTTTCTGAAATCAGTAAAGGAATTAAAACTCAGATATGGAATCTTGATTCAGCCAAGAGCCTGCACTCTTTGTAAACATTTCTTATCAGTCAAGACTTAGATGACCATTCTTCAGCTATCTGTAGATTTTAGATATTCTGAACACTAACTTTCCATCTGGCTTTAGCATAGTAAAAGAGAAAATGCAATGAAACATTCCCTAACTAGACTATGAACATTTTAAAATCATTCTGCTTAGACTTGCTTCCTTTTCATTCCTTTAGGCAATTAAACATGTTATGTGTCATGCTACTAAAGTACTCTCTAGATCAAAAGGGCTTTTTGATGTTTCAGAGTCTTATTTCTCTCCTGGGATTATTTCATAATGGTTTATGTATGGGTCCGCACTTGGAGGAGGAAGAGGCAGGAATACAAAGTGCTTCTCTTTCTTGGTTGCTTGCTTTTCAGAAGAAGCAATTTAGAAACTTCTCAGTCTTTTATTGGTAGAAGCAAAACTTCAGGGTATCAAAGAAAAATATAAAATGAAATACTTCATGAGATATGCAATTCAATTTATGCTATTCAATAAGTTGAGAAATGGTAGATTTCAATGTTTTTATTTTTGTGTATCTTGGTGTCTTACAGAGACTCTTACATAAGAAAACATTCTGAGAAATTTGGATTGCAGTACTAATTTTATTAATTTCTACAATTTGCTGCTTGTGTATTCTTAACTACTACATGACAAACATGAGCAAATAAAACAGCAGCCTATTTCTGTTACTTGTTTCCCATCTGGAATTCAGATTTACCGCTTCACCTAACACTTGTGAGGAATGTCATTTTTCCCATTCTTCCACACCCATTGTGAAATGGGAATACTGAGTCATGTAGCTTTCATCAACTAAGCAATCAGCATTCTTTATTTTGGTCCTGACTATAGAGGTTTAGTGAGGAACTTAAACCAGGCATGTTCAAATGTAATTCCTATGTGAAACTATGAAGAAGCAAGCTCAAGAAAGGTGATTAGAGGGCAGAACTAGGCCATACTAGAGAAGCAAGCCCTCAAGACACTGATCTACTCAACCATAGAACTTGGTTCTGCTCATCCTGATCTTGGACGTTACAAACACCTGATATGTGAGAAACAGGTGTGTTGTGGAAGTTTAGTTATGTATAAATATTGTTTTGTGGACTGTTGAGTGAGGGGGTGTTTAGGTCTTGTGTTTTGTGTTGTCTGCAGGAGTTGGATTTCTGTGGGGGATGTTTGATTGCTTATGATCTGCACCTGAGGAGCTCTGAATCAATCAGAAGACCTGAGCTCAGACGCTCAGGGCTCCACTGTGAGCACGGCACTGGCCATGATGATTGTTCCCTCTGCTGAGGTCTGGCAGGGTTTGCAAGTCTGAAATACGCCTCCTTGTTGTCCTTGCTGAGCTGCTACAGCAGTGTGAAACAACACAGATGTCTGCTGTTTCTAGGCCATCCAGTCCATGGGATCTGGTTACATTAGATTGAGAATATTGCGAACTTCACTCTTCTTCTCTTCAGTTACCTGGAAGAAGATCTTCTGGCTTTTCACTGACTTTATTCAATGGAAAGTTACAGAAGATTTTTAGAAAATAAGAAGAGAAATAAAAGTCAGACTGCCTGTTCTCCTCACTTTCTCCTTTCCATGGATACAGTTTAGTTAGTACCATTGTACTGTGGGTTCTGCAGAAATGAAAGATTCCTACTATTTAGTCCCTACATGTATAAACATTTCTGCTGACTTCTTTAACCCTTATATACCTCTGTAAATGTTTTTTGTTTGAGGGGTGGTTAGTTAACTGCCCTCATGGGAATTAATTTTTGGACTGGGAACAGTAAAGAATGTGTTACCCAGAGTTGAGCTGGGAAAATGACTTTCAAAATGGGCCTGTAGGATTCTGTTGCTCACATAGCTCATAAATTGGCATAATAATATCAAGAAGAGTCGAGTTTGGTTTGGTGGCAACATGGGATTGAGAGGAGGAAACATTCCATAAATGATACATTCTAATGTGAAGTTGCTATGAATGACTTTAATTATCAATTACTACATAAAGACAGACCCCAACATTTAGTGGCTCGCAGAAATTAGTACCAGTCATCACCTAACTTCTGTGGCTTTGGGGTGTCATGGGGAGGTACCTTTGGTTTGTAGAGTTTATGAAGGCTGAAGTTGAGTGAACCACTGGGCTGGGCTGTAGACATATGAAGAATTACTGGTGCCAGAGAAATCTGCTGTCATCCCTCTCACAGCAGTGAGCTTTGGAAAGAGACATCCGTGTTTTATAGGCTGTTGGCAGGAGGACTTAATTCTTCACAAAAGTGCTTTTGAGACTGGTGAGCGTCTGATGACATGAAGCTGTGAACTAGAGAGAGGAAAATGGAAGGCTTTTGCTTTTTGTGTGTGATGTTGATGCTTCAAAGTGGGCACCCAACCAAGTCTGTCTCTGAGAAGTAGGTTACTGGGTCATGCTTTTATTTTTCGTTCTGAAGCGGCTGTACCTTACCTTTTAAATATAACATTAGAGAATATGTGGGCATATTCTAAACTCTTACTAGTAGCATTAATGATCACTACGATTGTAGAGTGTCTGACTGTTTCCTTAAAAGTATCCTCATTTTAGTGGACAGTTAATTTAATTAAATTAGACTAATTAACCATGTTATTGAGATTAATCACTATTATGAATATGAGACTCTAAAACTTCATTTGATCAAACTACATCTTTGACTAACCACTTTTCAGGTCTTATCTTCCCATACCTTGTAGACAGCACGCTACACGTGTAACTCCTGTGAGATTCCATATATAAATGAGATCATGCAGCCTTCTTGTTTTTTTTTAACTGGTTTCTTTCATATAATACAGAATTTTCCAGTTCATCCACGTTGTAGCAATTTCTGTATTTAAAATTTCAACCAGTGTTGTTAGCCCAATCTTCATTGAATTAGGTTTTTCATTTAGATTCCTTAGTTTTCACCCAAGATTCTTTTTCTATTCCATGATTCCATCCAGGATGCTTCATTAAGATTTGTTATCATACATCTGTCAGCTTTTGTTTGTTTATTACAGTTTCTCAGATGTGGTTTGTTTTCCATGCATGTGTCTATCTGCCCACATCTATGTTTGTATGTATGCATGTTTGTGTGTATGTATGTGTATGCAGGCAAATTGGTATCTGTGTGAAGGCCAGCAATCAACTTTGCATGTTGTTCCTCAGTGGGTATCCTCCTTGTTTTTTGAGACAGGATATCTTACTTGGACACGAGGTTTACCAGTTATCTTAGACTGGTGGGCCAGTAAACTCCAGGTCTCCACCTGCTTGCATAACCTCAGAGCTGGAATTAAAAAGTGCTTACTACAACATCCAGCTCCTATTTACTTTTTATTTCATAATTTCATACATGGGTACAGTTTTCACATCATTTCTCTAGTCTTCTCCATTAATCTCTTCTGTCTTTTCTAATTCCTCTCAGACTCATGGCTACTTTATTTTATTTGATACGTGTGTGTGTGTGTGTGTGTGTGTGTCTGTGTGTGTGTATGCACACATGAAATCGGTTGAGTCTATTTGGTGTTACTTTCATGCATATATTTTTAGTCTGATCACTTAGGATTGAATCACAGACCAGAGGCCTTGTCCCTGGAAAAGACTAATTCTCTTATCAGCAGCCATTAATTGCCTATAGCTATTTATCCAGGAGTGGCCTCATGAGACTTGCCCTGTCTACACTGGCATGTCCACTGGTGTTTTCATTGTGCTGGTTTTGTTTTGTCAACCATTGAGATCTCATGAGTGCGGCTCCCTTGATATATATAGAAGACACTGTCTCATAGCAGACTTCCCGGTCCTCTGGCTTCCACAATCTTGTGGCTCTTTCCGTGGTGTTCACTTAGCCTTACATGTAGGGCTATGTTGTAAAGCACCTTAAAGTCATTTGTTCTCTTTGACATGAACAATTGTGGATTTATGTGACGGTCTCTGTTTGATGAGAGACAAGAACTACACTCATCTGCGGATATAAGGATATGGATTTAGAATTCATTTGGAAATTGTCGTGGTTTAGAAAAATTACACTAGTAAATCTCTTCTAGAGCCAATGACCTCACCAGCCATAGGTAGTTGGTTATATTTACAGTACCAGGAATGAATTTCCTCCTACTGAGCATGTCTTAAATGTTGTAGAAGTTTATTTTTAGTTGTGTTTAAAATATTGTTTTTTGCATTGTTGGGTGAGGAACTCCCTAAGTCTCAGCATTTTGTATTATCTGCAGGTGTTGGATTCATGTAGGAGATGTTTGATTGCTAATGATCTGCATGTGCTATCAATAGAATACATGAGGAATTCTGAATCAATACAATGCCTGAGCTCTGACACTCAGTGTTCCACTGTCCAGTATGGCGCTGGCCATGATGGTGGTTCCCTCTGCTGTGGTCTGGCAGGGCTTGCACCTATGATTATGCCTCTGTGTCTCCTTGCTGAGCCCCCACAGTATACTATACCTTAAGTTCAATGGACAGATAGTGGTTACCGCTCAGCATATAACTGCCATCA